>PVKN010039012.1:0-10957 GCA_004027915.1 Capromys pilorides | reverse complement strand
TTTTTTTCTGATAAAAAGAAACATGTCTTTTCACTGCAAAACTCTATTTCTTGTTAAATTATATAATGGCTACAAAAAAATAAAACACATGCAAAAGGCAAAATTTAAGCTCTTCAAATTCCACAGTTTAAAGAGAGCTATCACAAATATCTTAGTGAATCCGGACTTCATCTGGATTCAACTATATAAACTCCAGTTACATAAACTACTCTACCAACTGTCACTTTCACTTAGTAAATAGAATGATCAATTTTGGATTGAAATTATCTTATATAATAATTGAATGGCACTATAGTCCTCTGGTGTAGTTTGTACCATAATTTATTTCTTACTCCCTTATGGTTAGCTATATGGTTTCTAGTGTTTCACTGCCATATGTAAGTTGTAATAAGAATCATTCTATGCACATATTTTTATTATTTCAATAAAACTTACCATAATTTACCCTAAAAACGGAATGATGGTTTGTGAGAGATTGGAATTGTGAAGCCTTTTTCATGGATCCTTTACAAAGGCTTTACTTAATTTTCTTCCTTAGAAGTGTACAAAGCCTCAGAGTCTGCATAGCTGCTTTAATCCTACATATTACTCCATGTTTTTTTTCCATATTTTGTTATCATAATGAAATATCTGAAGCAAGCTAGCTCTATAAATAAAAGAGATCTATTTAGCTCACAGTTTTGGAGATTAAAAGGTGGGACATTGGGTATCATTTTTCCTCTAGGGAGCCCATGACCAGGAAACTAGTTTCCAAGTTCTGGAGAGTCAATGTGTATGGCTGAAATATCAGGTTATGTATCTAGAGCATCATATTCTATAGTTGTGGAGCCAAGTTCCATATTTTAATCAACATTTCATAAATGAAATACCAAGTTCTACAATTATAAACCTAGATGTTATTCCTAGGACTTCAAAATTTGAACCTGTCAGGTTAGATTCTATGCTTAGTGGGCTTGTCTTATTATGTATTATGGAATTCCATAGTTGCAAGATATGAAATTTATACCTTGGAGAGACAATTTCTATAACTCAAATGCTAGATTCTAAGTTTGAGATGAGTTCACCACAGGAAAGCCCATGTTTCGTAGATGAAGATTTAGGTCTCATACATACAATGCCAATATTCATGTTTGTAGGGCCTAGTTTCGTGATTGGAGTTGTGTCTGCATTCATGGAGTAGCATGTCTATGCTTTTAAGGTCATACATTATACTCTGACACTAAGATTCCATGCATGAAGTTTCAGTTTTCATGTACTTGCATCATTTTTAATATTAGGATATTGATATTACATATGCATGGCATAAATTTCATGTGATTCATATCTATTCTATAGACATAATAGTTAATATCTATTCCATATCTACATATCTAAGAGACACAAATTCAACTCCAGGTTCTATACCTAGAGACCAAATTCTGTACCTATGTAAACAAAATTCACATTGTAAGCTACTATGTCTGCAAAGTCAGATTCCATACTTACAAGTCTGAGTTTTAGCATGAAAAAGCCACAGTTTAAAACTGGAAGGCCATATTTTATGCTTCACGAGTGAGTTTTCAACTCTGGGCATCTAAATCATTGCCATGCCTGTGGAAAGCTAGATTTTATTCTTAGAAAAGCAGAATAACACTTAGAAGACTATCAAAGAAAGACCAGATTCCACCAATTATTGGTCAAGTTTCATTATTGTAGGCACATGTTCCAAATTTCAGTTTGAAATCAAACTATATTTAGGGCCAGAAAACCAAATGTGTTGAGCTCGAAGTTCTACACCTGAAACTCAAGTTTATGACAGGAGGTCTGGATGCATTAGTCCCTTCATCGTTACTGGGATGAAATACCTGAAGCTAGATACTTGTAAAAGAAAAAAGAAATCATTTACCTCATAGTTACGAAGGCTGAAAATCCAAACAGTCCTCTGCTAGCCTGGAGAGGTCCCCGTCAGCTGAACTGCATTGTGAATAACCACACCATAATGCTAGTAGTGTGTAAGAGAGTGGGATAAGGTGGGAAGAGAGGAAGCTAAAGAGCAGAAGGGGCACTTGTATAACAACTTGCTTTCTTTTGAACTCAGGGTCCCATTAAAACTTTAATCCTTTCCTGGGGCAAAACCCCCAGGGACCTCCCAACTAGCTTCTGCCTCTTAAAGGTTCTGCTACCTCTAAATGTTACCATACCAGGGAGTAGCCTTGCAACACAGCCTTTGGAGGACAAACCAAAATACTGCTTTATATGCCTGGAAGTCTCGGCTTATATATGATGTGCCAAGTTCCTAAATACAAAGACAGACTGCATGACTGCAGTAACTATAGAGCCTCCTTGAAAGTCTGGGCAGTCAGATTTCATTCTGTGAAAAGACAGAATTTATGCCTGGAAAAGCTGGATTCATATATGGAGAACAGTTCCATGACGACATACTAGCTTCCAAGCCTAAAGACTTCTTTTCCACCCTGGGAGGGGAGGGAGTCATAGTCAAAGTATTGGAGGAAGGTTTCATTTTTGGGAGAGTGGGTTGGTGACTCGTACCTAAAGAACCAGCTTCCTATGAGTGGAAAGTGATTTCCAGGCCTAAAGGACCAAATCCAAACACTATATTGCTTGTTTCATGGGTAGAACACCCGAATCCATTCTTCGAAATCAAGCACTCCTGTCACTATTCTGTCCTCACTGGGAAGGGGAATTTTTCTCCAGGTTCACTGCTATACCTACGTCCTTTCTAATTGCCACCTTGAGCTTCACTAGGACGTAAGTGACTTAAGATTGAGCTAAGAAGCTATGAAGTATGCTACTGGTTTTTATGGAATGGACAAATAATAATATCCCCCAATGAATAAATTTGAAAGAAATAGTGAAGGGAAATATGAAGCATTTTGGTTGCATGCTTCAGTGATGTTTGTTCAGCTTGGTATTTGCACTAGCAGTTACTGAGTACCAACAATGCATTTGGTGCTTTGCTAATTCATATTTGCATTGCATTGTTTAGTTCTATGACCTATGTCCTACTATTTAACAAATGAGAAAACTGTGGCCCAGAGTTTTGCTGATTTTATCACATTCCTAGCTCATATATAGTATGAGCTGTCTTCCACATTTAATGTATTTTAAATGATAAAAAGCTATCTCTGCATACTTGAACAAACCCAAAATGAGAAGCAGTTAGTGCTAATTCCCTGACTACACAGACATAGCTACTTCTGTGATCTGATTCCCACAACCTACATTTTGAGCTGCAAAATAATCTGAAATGTAGGAAAGAAATGGCATATCAATTTCCGTAAGTATTTCTTGTAGCAATTCTTAAAATGTTCCATTCAACTTCAGAGATATGGATTTACGGCATCCACACAGTGTGAGATTGATAATTAGTTTGTGAAAAGCAATTTTCATCCCTGAAAGCACGTTATGAAATTAACTAATTAATCTTTACCATATCCCTTGGAGAGAGATAAGTGTATTCTATCTGCAAAGAGGCTCTGCCATGGGGCTCAGAATGCCTTATGAATATTATATATGGTGATAAGCAGTCTCCAGGCGCTTCAGATATACACCAGCTGACATTGAAGCTATTAAGATTCATTCAGGTCCTGAGCAAATGTTTATTTAGTGTCATTACCAGAAGTCTTTAGCCATGGGGCTGAGGTCCCTGGGACATGAGATAGTCTGCCCGGCTAAATGCAACGGACTGCATGAGGATGAGGGTGGGATGTGCTTTGGAAAAGACAACAAATCTCTCATTACTTCTTTGTCCTAACTATAAAATTGATATCCTGAGAACAGTTTTCCCAATGGCAGGGGCTTCTTCTTCTTTCCGTTCACATTTTCTAATATGAGGTTTATTTCTAGCTTGACTAGAGAACACCAATTGCCTTGAACTGGTAGGGCAGCCCCCCAGTGTTTGCGCTTCCATTCTCCTAGCTAATGGTGCTTTCCATCGACACATCCCTGCTCATTTTCATCCCCGTTGTATGCCTCTGCATCACCACGACCAGAGTCTGGAAAGAATTAAGCACACTTGTCACAGGAATCAGGGGTTTGGATTCAATTATCTGGAAATATAGCACTGAAACTGTTGGAAATTAGGCATGCATGTTATCTTAGATAGGATTCCCAGATGTAGAGTGTAAAAGGGACATTAGTGCAGATAATTTATAGAAGAAATGCTCTCCGAAGAAACCAGCCAGAGAGTGAGAAACTAGAGATAGCACATGGGATGGAATTACGGTTTAACTAGCACTTAACTGAACTTCTGACCACCTTCCATAGGCACGGGGCAGGCTATTATGTGCCCATAATGTCAGTCATTAGGTGTGAATCACCTTTAATAAAGATTTGGCCCATGATGGGGTATCTTTACTGAAGCTGGCTTTTATTAGCAGAGTTTGTAAGCAGCTGAGACTTCAAGTACCTGAAAGATAGGCACAGTGGTCTGGTAAATGGAATTGAAGCAGAGTACCTGAGTAGAGTTACAGGAGTTGCAACCCTCCTTACACCCTCGAATTTGCTCACTTTTTAAATTGTTTTCTGAATATATTTCCAGCTTCTTCTGGCTGTAGTACAATCATAATTTCTAGGGAAACTGACCAGTAGGTTGGGAGACTAACAAATGCCCTATTATTGCAACCAGTCCCAAAGAAGCAACCAGAGCTCACATTACCCTCTTTTATAGCTATTGCTCATTCTGCTAAATTGTAAGTGAAATGGCAGAGATTAGAGACATTCCTCAAGAGTTTAAAGGATACAGAAGTGGTTGACTCCATCATACCCCTACAATTTCTCTGACTGGTACCTGTAAGAATTGAAATAATTCTGATGGATAAGTTAGCCAAATAACATCTGTGCCCAGTGTTTCATTTCTAAAAGAATCATATAGCTAGCCTACTAGTCTGGCAAATGTCCATGGTGAAATCTTTCCCTGCCTCATTATTGTGGCTTTACAAAGGAAGTTTATAAGAATTCTGCTTAGCCTTCTGTGTTCCAGTAGTTCTTCTACATGCTAAGGAACGCATGCAAAGATTAGGACAGTGAAATGTCTAGCTTCTTATTTTCCCCTTGGGATTAAGGAAATGACTACTGGATGCGTTTGTGCACTACTGGACTAACTATGTATGTAAGACAATCATCTGCTTATTATCTGACCTCTATCTACTTCTGTTATGTCAGGCAAGGGACTCTTAGCATCTCCATGTGTTAGTGTCAATTCTGAGTTTATGGTAAACAACCCTCAAAATATATGAGCCTTCAGACTGTGCAATTATATCATAAATGTCTATGGGTCCCTACAGGGAAAGAGTCACCACTTGCTATGGTATAGTGGGGTTCCTTATGTAAGAGGATTTGACCTCTCTTTAACTATTGAGTTCTGAGAACTGTGCAAAAGATTATGCATTTCCACTCAAGAAGTCTTGTGCGTATATGTGACTACTGTTGAACATCCATATGTCTCACCTTTGAGAACACTCTTCTTAAGAACCATCTCCATGAATTCTTGAAGTCATCTCTGACCACCATTCTAACCATTTGCCCCTGACAATAATTAAATGCATCTTATCTTTGAAGCAGTGGTCGGACTTCTAAGATCCATCTTTCCTATCACTTTAAGTCCCCACTTCTGGAACAATATCTTCTACTAAGGACCTACCAAAGACAGACACCCTGTTAGAGAGTATAATACCTCTCTAGAGCATTCCTGCTGTCTTTATTTTTTTTTTTAAATGTAGTACAGGGTCCATAGAGTCTCACTACACAGATCAGACTTGTAGTGATTCTCCTATTTTCAGCCTCCCAAGCACTGGGATTCCAGATGCACACCACCACACCCAAGATTGATTGCCCTCTCAGCATGCCCCACAGGCAAGGTCATCACAGCATGCCCCAGGTTCAAACCCCAGTCCCTGCATCTGCCTAAGCAGGTGCTTTAATCCACTAAGCTATCTGACTTGCCCTTCTTGCTGTCTTCAAAAACAATGTCTGTTAAAACTTCCCACAGGAGCCAGTTGTTGCTTTTTCCAATCTTATATAATACATAAGAAGCACATCCACTGCTCTGAATATCTTGAGTCAAATTTAAACTGCCTGAAATTACTCCTATCTATTCTATCATCTCACCTCTTCAAAAAGCAGACTACAGGCTACACACTGAGTGTCAGTATGCTAGAGCTCTGATTTGTAGAAAAAGAGCACTATTTTAGCTTCTTTGGACAGGTTACTACATCTTAGACTCAGAATAAAAATCAAGGTACAGTACTATATTCAGGGAAAAGGTACATACCCTTGAAGTCCTACCCAGGTCGTCTTTACCAGGCTGTGCACCAATGCGCTAGCTGCTTTGGAGGTTTGTATCTGTCAGTGAAATCTGCATCTTTCCATCGGAGCATTACCCCACGCTGATAAGAACTTTCTTATTCCCTGGGCTCCACATAACCAATGACTGGCTGCTGAGGCAGTGTTATGGTCAACTCTCATTAGGACTAAGTGGTGAGGCTACACAAATACCAGCAGGAATAACGCGAGTGTGCCCAAGAGTACTTCTGAGGGTGCCGACTAAACCAAGAGAAGCAAATGTAAAGTTGGATGCAGAAGAATTTGTCAAGATGGAGAACTCTTTCAATAGTCAGGACCTCTTGTCCTGACAAGCCCCCAGATCCAGTTCTAATATACATCTCTACTGGTGCTTGGAACCTTGACAAAACCAGAAAAGTACACTAAACCCAGAAGAGATGAACTGATCCCTGTGACTGTGAGGTCATCTGTCTAGGATAAAACTTTTTGCAAGCTCTCTAAATTGGAGCTTATTTAATTTTTTTGGTGGGTGGGGTCTTATTTTTTGTCTTTTTCACATGGGGTCTCACCATGAAGTTCAGGCTGAACTAGAGTTCACTTTGTATTTTAGGCTGGCCTCAAACTTGCAGTGATCATTCTGTCTCAGCCTCCTGAGTGCTGAGACTACAGACGTGCACTGTCATGCCTGACTCATTTATTTAAATTTCTGAGGCTCAATTGTTTTATGAATAAAATAGGGATAATATAATACCTACTTCAGGTTCAAGGGATCCTTAGAGGTTCTTGAATTCATGAATTCCAACACCTACATTTGTGTTGAATAGTTCTCAATATAGTGACCTTTCTGGAAACATCAATTATTATTTTTATCACTACTGAATAAGTTCTTTGCTGTATATTGGCCACTGCCTTACTCAACTGGCATGTTGGAAAAAGTGCTATCCTACCTTGACCCCACCTCATATTGCTATGTGCTCTTCACATCTGATGTGAGCTGCCTCATACTTCCTGGATACCTCTATTCCTGCTGTAAGTATTCCAGCCCATGTCACCTGCCTCTCATGACCATTCAGCATGTATGGCAGGAAGTAGCCTTGGTCCTTGGAAGAATACAATAGAATGTATTATGTTCCCTGTGCTTCGAAATGCCTATACACTAGATTTTTAATATGAACCAAAGGCCCATGTGCTAAAGGCTTGGTCCCCACCCTGTGGTGCTATTGTGAGTTGGTTGACCCTTAAGAGGTGGGTCATGTGGAGAAAGTTAGGTCCTCGGGGGCATACCCTTAAAGGGGAAGCTGAGACTCAGTCCCTTTCCTTGCCCTGTCTTAGCTTCCATAGATAGGCGATTAGTCTATCACGCACTCTTTCCAGGTTGAATTATGCTGATATGGCCCAAAGGCAATGTGGCCAAGTGACTATGGATTGAAATTTCTGAAGCTATGAGCCAAACAAACTTCTCTTTTTAAATTGATTATTTCAGTTATTTTTATTACAGTGACAGAAAGTTGACAACACAAAACCTACTAATATTTTAAATCCAGAGTTGACTTCAGAATTCAGACGCTTCAAAACCACAATAACATTCCAGCTCTCCAACTTCAGTGCTTCAGAGCATACTTTTATTGTATCACTGCCTCTTTTAGTGACTGAGTATTAATTTCAAGCACCATTTGTTATTGTCATATAAAATAATAAATTTGTACATTTAGAAGAATTGCACACATACTCTTCATGCTTTTTGTCAGCAAATTAAAACTTCCTATTGTATTTAATAGTATAAGTTCTGCTCAGGTACTGAAGAAGAGACTTGAATTTTAATAAGTTACAAAATATTTGCATGTGGATCTGAGAAGTATGTGTAAAAGACTCACATGTGAGTTGGAACCTGAATGATGACATCAAGCTGTACATGTGCAACTATGCCATAGTGGAGAGCAGATTATTAAATGTATTAGAGAAGAGGTGGAGTGGTAAAGTGTAAAAAAAGGACGGGGCAGGGAAAGCATAAAGAATACATACTCTGGGCTGGGGAGATTTCTCAGCAGTCTAAGTGTCTGCCTAGAAAGCAAAAAGAACCCAGGTTCAATCCCCGCTACCATATGCCAAGCTGGCCCTGGAACCCTGGGTGCACCATGCAGACCCTGAAACCAGGCATGGTGGCACATGCCTGTAACCTCAGTTCTGGGGAGGAAGTTTTCTCTCCCTTTTATAATGACATTATTATTTAAATATGTTCAATGTTTAAAAGTATAAATAACTTTCTAATACTTCAGCTTATAAAATATTCATTTGCTATAATTTTAAATAAAAGAAAATGCTAAAAAATTATGTGAAATGTCATAGTCATGTAAAACAGCTGCTAATATTTTATATTTTGTACTTAGATTGGGACATTTTATACCAATATTTCTATAATCGTACACAGGTGCATGCACACAGGCAGTCAGCCACATTCTTTTTACATAGTTATGCACATTATATCATGCTGAAAATATTAATTTTAAGCTGATTTGATGCAGTTTTAAGTATACCAGAGTTTATCAAAACAATTCCCTATTTATAAAAATTGCAGTTATATAAAAACATGGGTTCTATAAATCATGTTATAATGAATGCACAGTACACACCTACAATGAATCCAGTCTACATTCTTTCTTAGATTATCCAGGCTCACTCTTCCTACTGTACCCTCAGCTGCTTGTCCATAGCACTCAGTGGGGGGCAGCGACAGCCTCTGCACTGCCCAATTTCTTGGCCATGATTCCATCTCAGACTCTCATAGTACAGAGAGTCAGGTGTGGACAGCCTGGTAGGGCAGCTACAATCCAGGTCAGATTCAAGGGATCCTTAGAGGTTCTTATGCCCAACGCCAACAGCTCATAGGAAGGAGAGAGCTGGGGGCTGTGTCAGGGGAGAGTTTGCCTGGCTTCCCTAGCTGCCTAATTATGAACCAAAGAACACATTCTGGAATTGCAAGTGAACATAATACATGGAGAATGGGATGGGGTGGGGACAAGGGATTGAAAGGAGGTGACTCGGTAATTTTCTCACCTCTTTCCTTACCTCATAAGGATCCCCAGATGCAGTATAGTGGCAAGTGTACTGAACAACTCTGGCACAAACTAGTGGCCACCTGTATTTTCTTGCAAACTGTGGCCACCTCAGTAAGCACCATTATCATTATTCCTATCCTGTCTGGCTTCCTTTTCCTATTACTTTTGTTCCCCTGGAAATGTGTCTCCCAACAAAACTTGACCATGAAAATTTTGCCTCAGACTTCGTTTTCTAAGCAGGCTGGGCTAAGACAGCATCTTTATGAAATTGTCTTCTTTGTCTTCAGAAAGAAGTGCAAGAAATAAGACTACCAAATCAAAAGGAAAAGACATTAACATAGGCTGTCTCATTTCTTCTCCACATGTTGGATGAATTTGTTCTCCTCCCACCAAACTGGATGCTAATTGCATTTTGACACAGCAAATGATAGTCTGTGAAATAAATTCATCTTGTCCACTTAATTCTTTTCGTCTCTATTACAAAACATTGGAGTCTGAGTAATGGGTTTATAAAGAAATGCATTATGTGGGCTCTTGGCTCTGGAGGCTGCTGGGAAGTCACCAGCATCTCCTCAGCTTCTAGTGAAGGCACTATGTTGCTTCACATCTTGGCTGAAGGGCAAGCAGGTACATACAGAAGAGACAGATTTGTGCAAAAGGGACCCAGGGTCAGTATGGGTGCCCTGCTGGTGATAGGCACCCAATTTCCACAAGAACTAATCTAGTTTTAAGACAAGGGCCTGACCAGTTTGGCTGCTTGTGAGCACTGCCTTTCTGCTTTGTAGATAGTCACCATCTTGCTGAATGCTTAACAGGGCCTTTCCTCTACATGGATGCAGAAGGACAGCTTGCTGTATGTCTTTCTCTATTTATAAACACACAAGCCCTGTCAGATTAGGTGCCCATTCTTAGGATTCCTTTCAACCTTGATTATTCCATAGGTTCTATGTATAAACATCACAACTGGGGGGTGAAAGCCCCAACATATAAGGGAAGGGTACAAGTTGGCCTGGAATGGTCATCATAACCATGAGAGATACTGAGAAAAGGAGTTACGAGTTGAGCGGTAGTTCTCTAACCCACTGCTTAGAGAACTGCATTGCTCTCTTAGTAAGAGTGGAGTCCTCGTGACCTTTCTTTCCAAAGGTCTCACCACCTCTTAACATTATTGCCCTTGAAATTAAATTTCATCATGACTTTTGCAGGAACACGTCACATCCAACCGTGTAGCAGTCATCTTTAATACTTTTTATCTTTCTAAAACCAATATGAAATTCATAACTCTTTCTAAAAGCAAAGTTCAACAGCTCACTGCTTTTAAACCTAGAGAAAAATAATTAATAGCACAGAGCAACATTTAGTTTGCAAGATTTTCTTCATGCATTCTTCCCATAGAAAAAATTCCTAATATATAATTCATATAATTTAAATATTACTTTCTCTGTGAGATACTGGATTTCTGAAGTTTGCTAAACGTTAAAGTTTAGGAGAACAGAATAAAAAAAAATAGCAGTTCATTATATAACTTTTTTGTTCAATAACACTATATTGCTTTAAGTGCTTAATGTGCAGTGGAGAGAGAAGGGTAAATCAATCTCTAAATTCATTGCACTTAAAGT
>PVKN010039011.1:0-10951 GCA_004027915.1 Capromys pilorides | reverse complement strand
TGAAGCTTGATTCCTGTACAGCTCATGATGAACTGGGAAAGAGGTAACTTATTAGCTCACTGCAGAAGGCTTGCCCTGCTTTAGAATGTGGTTATGCCTATTTATAATGTCTGCCAATGTAATAGAGAAATGACATTTCTCTGACAGCTTAGTGACTGACAAAACTGAGGTGGGCACTTAAATATTATCTCTTCTATAACATTTAAATACAAAAGTGGGAAGCTGGACGGAGGAAAGGAGGACGGAAGGTGTGCTTTTTAAAACTCATTCTAAATGCTTTATTAACATGTCATAACATGAAACAAAATATTGTATGAATGTTATATTTCCATTTGGAATTGAAATAAAAATAAATATTATAAGCAGTATTATCATCTTTAAAAATCAAATATTTTTCAAAACTTTTATTAAAAACACTTGAGTATATGGATGTAAAAAAATAAATGACCTTCTTTTTAAAACACCAGTTTGCATAGGGAAAGGTCCAGTCTTTAACAGGCAGGAGGGTGTGAGAGACGATGCTGGTGAGCTCACAGGAGAGGCTGCAGCAGGCCCAGCCACTGGCTGCAGGGTCCCTGAACCTTTTCCATACCTTCCCTGAGTTGGTGCTGCTGAATTTTCTTTGTCCTCCTGGTGCACATCAAAGGCACCTTTTCATAACAATATTTTTTCTCATTCAGGGAGAGATATTCTATTCTCAAATCTGTTTGTTCTTAATGAGTTTCAAATATATATAATCTGTGGCCACCACTCTAGGAAGCCAAATCAAAACTTCTGTAGCAATCAGACCAAACGGCTGGTATGTAATCAGTAGCCCCAACCTGCTCAGACTCTGTCTTCTGCTTTCAATTTAGGTCCAACCACAAGAAGCCAAATCACTCAGAATGTTCTAGAAGTCACTTTCTCATGCCAACAACTTCCAGTCAGGGCTGCTTGAAGCCTCCTGATTTTTACATTGTAAAGCGTTTTCACTGTCTTGCCTACCTATGATTCCTCCCAAATGCGAATGATGCTGGCTGATTCCTTTGTATAGCAATCTCTGAAAAACAGCCTGCACTTGTTTTCATTTGGGAGTTCCAACTTATTTCTATGGGAGAAATCATTTTTACTACCCCAACAAGGGAAAACGACCAAGGTCATCTTTGTAGTCAGCCCCCATCTTAGTTTTGTTCTGGCCCAATCACAGACTGATAGATATCGTGAGCTGGCTTGTTTGTTTTTCTCAAGCACATTGATGAGCAAACAATACCTCCATTATTGGAATCCTAAAATCACTATAAACTTCTTCCTTCCCAAACACTTTGCAATTATATCCAGTCTGTCTATAGCACTTCTTAGGAAAGAGCATGTGCCTATCAAGATGAAACTGTTTGTACTGAGTGATTTTAGTTTTTCATTATTTAAGTAGAGAGGAAAGTGAAGGAACAGTTGTAAAAATGTGACACTACTTTTCCTCGGTAAAAGCAGGACTATAGCATATGGCTGATAAAAACATTTTAAAAGCTTCTTAATTTTAATGAAAGTATCAAGTAAAATGAGCAAGTTCAAAAATAAAGAGAAAAAATAGAGAAGTTACATAAGAGAAAGAATACAATTTCTATTTTTAGTTTCTTCCGTTATAAATTTTGCAGTACTTTTCTACAGACAATGATTGTGTATATCAGCATCAACTTTGAAGTACAGAAATCAATGAGCTCAGGTTTCAATTTATGTATTTCATTCTGGGGTAATGAAAATAATTATTACTAAAACCAAAAACAGTGTGCATTTTGCAATGGACAAGGTATGGTTATTAAACAAGAGAATGACTTGAGAGGAAGCTAAATGTTATGTTTTCACATCATTGTGTTAAATTCCACGTAAGCACATTTTATTAGGAGTACTGACTAGCGATATTAAAATTATATATTGCATTTAACATCACATACTATGAGAGTGATAAATGTGAGTTACTTTAATATTATATACATATATAATATAAGTGAGATTGACTGGGTTATTATTACTCTAAAAATGCATTAGGCGAGTGGATGGAAGCAGAATTGAAAACAATTTTTACCTTAGCACCTCCAGTGCCCCAAGATCATCCTCTGGTAAGCTATTAGGCTTTGCAATCCAGAATAGGATAAATCTTCCATGGCCCGGGAACTAATGGGAAAAGTGGTCTAAACTGCACAGGCTTTCCCACTATTCACACATATGACACAGAGGCTCTAAGTGAGAAAAAAATCATGTGTTGATAATAAAAAAATCAGAAAATTCCCCTGTATGTACGTGTAAATGCAAGTGTACAGATACAGACTTCTCGTTTATTGTATTCAAAATCTGTATGTAACAAACGTTGAACATCTTTTACATGAAGTACTGAATCCAGAGGAATTATGAAAGCTTTGTTAGACTGTAGATCACTTTTGGCATAATGAGTTAACCAGCCCTTTCTGTGACTTTCATCTTGAAAGTTTTCTGAAGACTGAACCTGAGACTGGCATTTTTTAGTAAGTTTATTTGCAAAGAATGAAGAAAACAGGACTCCTTCTACAGGTTTACTATGTATCTTCATTAAAAAGTGGTAACTGGATTAATACCGGTTAAAACGAGGTTGAGTGCATTGGCACTTCTGATGGTCTGAGCTCTGAGGACAGCACGTAGGCTCTGGGCGTGTGTGCTATCCCGGCACACCTAAGAAAAATTAGCTCAGATATAGAAAGTAGTTGGCTTCCTCTTATATTCTCACATGTTTTAAAGTCTTTATGCAATGCTTTGCCCTATAATTTGGTTACGATTATCTTATATATTTTTATGTGAAATATGTATTCATATTTTAAAACCAATTATTTCTTCCTATTAAATGTGAAAATACTAAACAAACTCTCAGTTAAAATATTAAACACTCAAAGCTAGGTAACTTCAACTGAAATTCAACATGAATTACAAGTTTGTTTTATTTTAATTTTTTTTTTTTTTAGAGAAGGGTATACAGGACGTTCAGGGTCTCACTACTAGATTGGACTCACAGTGATCTACCTGTTTACAGAGCTGGGATAACAGGTGCATGCCACCATGCCCAGTCTCAATTGCTGTCTCAGTGTGCCCCAGGAGGTAGGCCAGGGGATTGAACCCTTGACCTCTGTGCCTGCTTGCAGGCATTTTAATCCACTGAGCTATTTGGCCAGCCCTGCTTTATTTTATTTTAATGTTGATAAGACTTGTACATCATCTACAGAAAGAAGCAGTTTTAAATGAAGAATACTGTAAAATCAAATTAAGTATACATAACATAGCACCATCAGAGGAGCACTGGGATTCTCCAACATCAGAAGCACAGAGATCTCTCAGAGACAGACAAGAGGAGTGTACGTGGTACACGGGAATAAACGAGTGCTCTGGAGTGGCCCCTGCGCTCCCCCACCACACCACTGCTCGACACAATAGCTAGCACCCATGACTCAAGGAGCGGATGCTCACTTGGCTCCCGTAGCAGGGTTCAGTCCATGGTGGACAGGCTCCAAGGCAGGAGCATCACAGAGAAGAGCATGGTGAACAAAGCTGCTTGGTTCTGGCCTGGAGACCAGAACTAGGAAACAGGGAAAACGCAATGCTCCATTCAGATGCATCCTCGAGGGCATGCCTCTAGCTCCTCCAGTCCTGCGTGTGGATACCAAAGCCCAGGAACTTAATATTCCACCTTAACCCTACCAGAGTCTGGACGTACACTGCAGAGGAAGTGCAAAACTGTGCTGCAGAGAGCTAAAAAACACGTGGATTGGACTTGTCACTCTCATGCTGTCTCCTGGGTGGAAGGAAGTGTGCAGGAAAAAGGTAATGCAACAGAAACAAAAGCCTTGCATAGACTTTCTTCGTGCCTTTCAATTTACCCTGCCTAAGAGAACTACATTGCTTTCCTTTCTACTTTCTATGCATTTTGATATTTTCAAATAGGAAAAACTTCTGGCTGGGAGAGACTGGCCCTCTCTGGGTTAACCAATCTTCAGAGGTACCAAAGGCTTAGGCTGCACTGTGGCTTGCCTGTTCGTGTCAGTTTTCTCACCCTTCTCCCTGCCTTCTGTATCTAGCCTGTTAACCTCAGGTGGCACTGTTCCTCTGCCTTCATCATGTCAGGCCTTAGGCCTCGGCATCCAGAGAGATCTGCTAGAGATACCTATAGGCTAGAAGTCTAGCAGAAGTAAAACTATCCTAAAATTACAGCTATAATCCTACCTTGTGCACGCATGCTACTTTTCTTTGCTCTTAGGACCTGAGTACTCACTGACTTTGCTTCCCTGATATGTCATTGTGTTTCTTCTTCTGACCTTTGTGAAACAAACAAACGAACAAGTAGAATATGAACTCAACAATGGCTATCATGGATACATTGATCTTGACATTAAATATTACAAATAAGAAGAAAAGCTAACACGTCATTAACAACAACAAAATCAGTGTAGGAGAATAAAAAATGCTAACTAAAAGGCATCAGGACTGTTCTGTACCACTGCTGTATAATAGGCAGAGGGCAGAGATCTGAAGTTTAGCCTGGGGCTAAACTTCTGTGGGGTTAAAATGGCATTCAACTTGAGGTGGTGCACACCTGTAATCCTAGAAGGAGGTTGAGACAGGAGGATGGCTGAGTTGATCAGCCTGGCGGCTATAAAAGAGAGCAAGAGGCCAGCTCGAACTGTGTACCAAGACCCTGTCTCAAAAAACAAAACAAAACAAAACAAAAAGATAACGAAGTAAGAAACTGTGAGGCAACATTAAGTGACAGGCAGCGAAGCCATCTGGTAAGCAGGATGACTGGAAGGAGGGCAACGCACATGCACATGGCTGCGCTGACGTTGCCACTGCCATTGGCTTTCCCCCTGGGAATAAGGCACTTGGCCTTTTGAGTTTTTAATCTATGACAAACACTTACTTGTGTCTTGGTTTGGGGCCTTTTAAATACAGGTCTTGGACAAACGTGGCTGTCAGATGGTGTGAAAATCATCTGGGACTCTCTCCTGCGCATCTCAGAAATGAAACATGGTCCAGCAAACCAACTGCTTTTCTTTTTGGTACCAGGGATCCAACTTGGGACCTTGCGCTTGCCAGGCAGGTGCTGAGCTGTCTCTGGCCTCTAACCGCTTTTCTTGCTGAATCTCTTTGTTCTACCTTTCGGCACGGCCACGGCCACAGCCACGGCCACTGCTCTCCATGCTGGAGCTGGTATTTGGCTCTGTGCCAGCCCACATTGCCACGGCCTTCCTGGGAAGCAAAGAAGTGCCTGCCACTCAGCAGGGTCCCCCAAGGCCCAGGCTTCCGAGGAGGATCTCCTGATACTGAAGCAGAACAATGGCAAGTGAGCTTTAGACCCAGAGTGTATTTTGTCAGGCTTTTTTTTTTTTTTTTCTGTCTTACACAAGTGAGAACTGTGAGGCTACAGAGTCTTTTTTTCAAAGATAATCTGCATTTCTGCAAATCAATGATATTGATTGCCTGCTGTTTCTAGTACTATAGAATTTTTTTTTCCTTTGAAATGCTCGCTTTGAGATAACTTTTTGAAAGTTATAATGATATTTACATATTTGATCTGTGAGGAATTGCGGGTGGGATGTTTGACCGTGTTAATCAATTGAGCCAGTAGCCCTCCTCATTTGAGTTTCCTGGGACAATTTACTTCTCACCATGGGCAATTAGCACAGCCCGGCTCCTCGCCTGTCTGGCATTGTTCACCCAAACCCCATTTGTCAGTCATTAGCAAGTTATGATCCGTTCTCTAATTATTTTTGATGATCAGTCTTTGAAGAAAATGCAAGTGATCATGAGAAAATAGCTGGGAAACAATTCCCAGATAGGAAATTAATGCCCATGTCTGCATTTGTTATTTAATAAAGTCACATTTATTGATAACTAAAACTGAGACGTACTTTACATGTTCCCTTTTCTAAAATCAAAGATGACTCATTGTCTTTTATTTTAAAATAACGATCAAATACATGTATTGAATTTTTTTTTTTTTTTTCATTTAGGACAGGGCATACAGGGTCATCAGAGTCTCACTATCTACATAGATCGGACTCGTAGTAACTCTCCTGTTTTCAGCCTCCCAAGAGCTGGGATTACAGGCCCGCGCCACCAGGCCCAGTCTCAATCGCCACCTTAGCATGCCCTGGGAGCTGGGCCAGCATTGCACACTGGGGATAGAAGCCGGAGGCTGTGCTCTGCTGAAGCAGGCGCTTCAGTCTGCTGAGCTATCAGGCTGGCCCTAGAATGAATTACTCTTGCTAAAAGTTAACATATTCTGTTTTGCTTTGTTTTCATTTTTGAGACAGAGTTTTGCTGTGCATTTCAGATTGGCCATGAGCTGGCTGTGGAGCCAAGGCTGCCTCCAACTCCCGAAACTCTTTCTGCCATAGGCTGTGACTGCAGGAGACCACCGCACTCCAGGCAGTAGTCGGGCAGGCACTCAAGCCCCTGAGCTATCTCCCCAGCCCTAGGCAGCAAGTTCTAAACTTACATAATCTTGCATATGTTAGGAGGGGCAAATGTATCAACACAGCTATGAGCTCCTAAACTTCAGAGCATCAGGAGAAAAATAAAACTAGTGTTAACCTACATTATTATCCATAAAAGCTACTTCTGCCAGGTAATACCAGGTACAATGTAGTATTAGCATCAAAATGTGTAGCTAGAAAGTAAATGCTATTGTAAACCTGGGAAAATTTCCTAACTCCAGTATAATACTTCATAAAGTCACTGTGCTTATTTTGTGATAGCCTCAAGAGTTTAAGAAAACATATTTATGGATGGATATTCTATTATGTTCACATTAGAGATACTAATACTTTTAATTTTTCAAACTATGATTAATTGAGAAAAGTGGACAAACGACTATGAATGGAGACTGATGCACAGTTCACTTTTAATTCAATAATTTATGAGGTATTTATTCAATTAAGTCATGTAGGAAAGCCACAGAGCACTTACTGGCAGATAGAAGAGGGAAGATATTTATTCAGTATTCTATAATTTGTGGTTGAATGTGTTAACCCTATGAAAAAGATGACAGATTGTTGTATGACCTTAGTGGAGTGAGAGCACCACTTGGATAAAGGAATTGAGGGGCCTCTGACAGAATGAGAAATGCGGTTTTGGCCTGTGGGCAAGGTTTACTGAGAATAGTAGGAAGCTCATCTGGAGAAAACGGAGGCCCTGACACAGGGCAGAATGAGAGCTTCCATCCTCTTCCTCCTCCTCCGTTCATGTGCTTTGTGTGGAATCAGCCCTCACTTCCTGTGTGAGCAGGAGATCCCACTGGTTAGGGTCACACACTGTCAGGTAACGTTTCCATCTTTTGCTGATCTACGGGCTCAGTGCTCTGTTGATTCACTCTGTGAATCTGGTATATTATTTCTGTCCAAACTCAGTTTCATGCAGTGACCACTTCCATTTTAATAATCCACCCACTCTCCTGCTACTAATGAACCACTCATCTCAGTTCATTTCAGATGGCTCTCTCTCCTCCACTGGACTGCTCCAACTCAGAGGTCCCTGGGCCCAACCCAACAACCTCATTTTGACCAGAACCTTTAAATATCATATTGCAGAAAAGCCTTTTTGGGTCATGTTTCTCAAATCGTATAGCTGATGTTGTTTTAACACTCTCACCTGTCAGCACCTATATTTTCCTTTCAAATATAGAACCTTTCAGCTACATGATTTATCATTCCCTTATGAATTGACACACTCTGAATTTGCCTCCTGTCACGTGGAGCTAAATAAATATAGGTTTAAAAAAATACCATAAAAATACAGGAAAGATCATGTTAAGCACACTTTCAAGAGTGTTGAACTCTAGCCAGACAGTTGTAGTTGTATTGTCACTGGGTGTTTTCTGTATCCTAGACCACTATTGGCATGTTTAAGATGAACACAGACTATCAGGGGAAATAGCTAGAGTAAGTGATAAGATAAAATACCTAAAGGAGATTTACGGCACACAGCACTGAAACGGACCAGCTTCCATAGTCAACCATAGTCATAGAGTTGGAGACATTAATGTGTGTTATTTAGAGTAAGTGTAATTTATCAGGTATATTTTTTCAGTAAAGAATTCAGAAAGAATCCACTAAGATGTAATTTTTTTATTTACTTTAATGTCAAGAACTAGTGACAATAACCTCTAAGAGTTATTTTATTCATATTACTAATCAGTACGAAAATTTCTAAAAGGCTAACACCATTATTTCAGCAGAAGAGAAACAGAGATTTCAATTACACAGTTTAGAAGTAGAATGATTACCAGTCAGGGAGATGGTTTATAGTGAGTAATAAAGCTCTTAAAGTCAAGGCTGGGTTCAACGCCCAGACCCTCACTAAGCATCTGCATGTGCGACACAGGTTCCTAATGTGGTAAATTTGAAAGAAGTGAAGATAAAGTATGCTCTCCTGTGAACTTCTACTTTACACTCTGCTTGAAGAGAAGACACAAAACAAGCCTAAGTCCTGAAAGAAACAGTTCTCGCGTGATAAGGCGGGAACTAGGTGTCATCAAGTGCATGAGAGAATGACATAGAACAAGGGTTTGCAGAAGTAAGCCAGGCATGGTGACTCACACCTGTAATCCCAGCACTCAGGGGGCTGAGACAGGAGAATCGCTGCAAGTTCAAGACCAGCCTGGGCTACAAAGTGAGCTCAAGGCCAGCCTGAACTGCATAGTGAAATCCTGTCTCAAAAAGACCAAAAAAAAAAAAGACCAGAAGTAAGCAGAAATCTGCTTCTTTGAGGCAGAGAATAGGAGCCAGCAGGCAGAGCCAGCATCAGGGCTCAGGACAGGCCATTTGTAGAGCACTCAGGGAATCAGCAAGAAGGCAGCTCTGTCCACCGTCAACTAGCAGGGGACCAGTGCTGCCACAAAGTAGTCCCAGGTATCACATGGAAATCCCCTGGAATGGTGCCCAGTAGTAGACATTTTGCCATTAACGTCATTAACTATTATCCAACTATTTACGTTACCCAGGTGGCTTCTCTGAAGGTCTTAGAACATTTCAAACTTGCATTTAAGTATTCACTTAAGAACCTACGATGCTGTGATGCCAGGCTTGGGCGGAGGCCTGACAGTTGTCAAAACTTTCCATTCGAAGCATCTGCATAATTGTTTGAATTGGTTCCTCACTGATAAAGTTTCTAAGGAGTTTGACTTTTAAGTCATTGACTTTTTTTTTTTTTTTTTACATACTGATTTTTGAAATATGCAAACTGTGGCAGGAACAAAATAACTTAAATATTTTTTCACTTCATGAGTCAAACCACTCTAGTCTGAAAGAAAAATTTTACCACAAAGGGAATAACTTCAATTTTGTGCGAATCTGTATCTGTATCTGTATCCATATCTGTATCTGTACCTTTACCTGTACCTGTTTCTGTATCTATATGATCTATTTTAATTCTATTTCATAAAATTATGTCTGCCTCCCATGGTACTAAATGAAAGTGAAACAAATTGAGAAGAGAACACTGTCATTTTATCTTACATGCACAGGCCTGTGATCTTGATATGCAGTAAGTGCTCAGTACATCTTTGCACTGTGCAAATTGTCATTTATTAGCTGTATAAAGAAATTAATTACAAAAGAGAAAATTTTAAAACTCTAATTTTCTATTTTATACAAAATTAGATTTTTATGTGTGAGACACATAGACACACAGCTATTTTAACACTGATAATTTGGTGTCAAAATATGCTGCTCTCATTGGGTTCTGAAGACATTTTGCCTTAGGAAAGTATAAAACAATAAAAAGCAAAGAGTTCTAATTGTTATTGCAAGGTAGAGGGAAAAGGGATTTAGTAGTAAGTACAGCACATGATGTGAAGAAGATCAGGACAAATAAAGGAAGATCTTTTGATGGAAAATAGTGTTCTTACAGAAAATAAGGCACTTATAAGACTACACTTCTTAGCTCAGAGACATCTTAGCATCAGAATCACATATAAGTGCCTCAAAATCATACACAAAGCCAACCAACAAAACGAACTCTCTTTAGGAGCTATTTTCTCCTTTCCAGGTTCAAATTGGCAGAAGGATTTAAAGATTTGGTTGGGTTTATATGCCAGAGCACGTGTACACCTATGTGGCTCTTACCACTGAGTGTGCATGTGGAATTAATTTAAAATAGAAAGCAAGCTCTGGAATTTTCCTGAGATGCCACTGAACTTTTGAACATTTCATGAATGAGGGATCAGAAACAAAGTATTAGAACACGTTCACTGATCCCATGAAGTCTGTACTGGAAAAGGTACTAAGAAGAATCTCTTCTGGATATAAGATGTTGTATTTTATACTTTTGTACCACTAAGTCCTGTTAATTTGAAGTTTATGTTCGATGAAGGAGCACCTACGAATCAATACTCAGAATTTAGGCCTTGCGCTTGAAGTACAGATCAGAAGAAAAGCAGTCAGTTTAACTCAAGAAAAGAAACAGGAAAACATATAGTAAAAGTGTGTTTCAAAATTATATCTGAAAGAGTGCAGAGATAACAGCCTGACTGAAAAGTATGTTGACTAAACAGTTTACATGGATAGGCCAATGGAAAGAAGATGAAAAGGACATAGGAAAGCTGTCAATGTCTAGTGTTGTTACCGGTAAAAGAAAAGGTTACTGTAGAAGAATTCTAGGATAACTAATCATAGTGTACAGATGGCATGTTAATGAATTTGTAGCCCAATAACAATATCATTTAAAGATGGTTTGCAAAAGAAATAGTAAAAAGAACATTTGATGCCAGCAGAAAATGTCTTATAGAGTAATGAAAATCTTTCAAAGAAATGATTATTATTTATTTTTTTAATAAGACTTTCACAAATTTAATACTTGTGTACACCATTTTAAACTATGCTTAGAAGGGCCAGGGAGATGACTCAGCAGTGTAAGTGCCTGCCTGGCAAGTGCAAAGTCTTGAGCTCAATCCCTGGTA
>PVKN010039010.1:0-10957 GCA_004027915.1 Capromys pilorides | reverse complement strand
CCAGGGCAGGCCCTCCACATCCTACAGGATGGGGCCCCCACTGCCGGAAACCCTGGAGCTGATCCAGCCAAGCTTCCTTAAGGTGACACAATGTATCAACTACCACAGTCCACCCCTTGTCAACTTGGCAACTACACACATACTTCTTTAAGCCGATTTCCAGGTACACAGACAAGCTGAAACATTTCACAGCTTGAACATTGCATAGCATTAGAACCATGACATGTTGCCCCTGGTCCCCCAAAGACTCCTGCACATCCCTTTATGCAAAAGGCATTTGAGTCCATCTATAAGAGTTGCCAAAGTCCTAACGGTTTCAGTGATGCTGAAAAGTCCAAGTCCCAAGCCTCCAAAATCTAAGGCAAACTCTTACGTGTGAGCCTCTGTACAAATGAAGTTAAACACTTCCAACATTCAAAGGCACAAGATAAACACTGCCATTCCAAAAGGCATATACAGCCGCATATAAACAAGTCCTGGCTGGCTGCAGCTGGCGTTGCTCAGGGCCCTGGGGCCAGGCGGCACGCGAGACCCCCAGTGCCCCACCACCAGGAGCTGAGGAAGCTGTGTGGTCAGCAGTGTGGCTTCCTAGGGCGCCGCCCAATGGCCTGAGCCTGAAGGCAGGGCTGCCTGGGAGTTGGCTCAGCATGGGTGTCCAGTGGCTGCGGAAGAGTGAGGTTGTTCGCTGCTGTAGAGGCCAAGAACTTAGGTGCCAAGGAAGGTAAGAGAGAGAGTGAGGGGTTACGGGCTTCTGGACACCTGGCCAGCCTCTGCCTGAGAAACGGAACACACAGGCCAAGAGAAGTCACATCCCCTATCAGTGGCGTCTGGAGAAAGAACAGACACAGTGTTCATGAAGCTCAGTGGATGCCAAGCAGGAGGAATCCAAGGAAACTGGCAACGAGGCCATGCTTGTCCACGTCAAAAATCCTGTTATTCTTTTTTTTTTTTTTTTAAAGGTGGCACCAGGGATTGAACTCAGGACCTTGGGCTTGCCAGTCAAGCACTTATTCCGCTGAGCTGTGTCCATGTCTCCCCCACCCCCCACATCAAAAATCCAGGGTAGGGTCTGAAGGCAGGAGGAAAAGAGGAGGCCGTGTGTGTGAGAGATGCCCATTGGTTGGCGGTCTGCGGTTTATCATGCCTTCTGCAGTGCCGTCAGTGGACTTGATACCTTCAAAGTGCCAAGGGCAAAAAAGCCTGTCAACCAGAGCAGTGCCTCTGCTGTCATTTAATGGTGAGGACAGAATGAAGACTTTCTGGGATAAATGAAAGCCAAAGGAGTTCACGACCACTAATGTGCTTTACAGAAATGCTGACTAGAGCCCTTGGAGATGAGATAGTAGGAGGCAAACAGTAACATGAACACATATGAAAGCGTACAGCTCACTGGTGAAGGCGAATGTACACAGACAGAGCAGACTAACACTGTGAGGACGCTGGCCGAAGAACTGAACGCTGGAGCAGAAGTTAGGAGGTGAAAGTGTAAAACCTATAAAATAGGTTGTGGATATTCAGTATGAGGAAATGCAACTTGCACAATCAGTAACTTCAAGTTACGTGTGTGAAGTAAAGGAGGGTATGGGTGTGACACTGAAGTTGTTGTCAGCTCAACGGAGGTTATTATAAAATGCTCTATGTTAGCTCATGGTAACTACACAGAAAGTAACTGTGGAAGAGTCACAGAGGAATCAAAGCTTAACACCACACCAAACCAATAAGGATCAATGACATATGAAAGCAGCAAGAGAGGAAGAAACTTGTAATATAGATAGAAAACAATGAACAAAACAACAGTTATTTCTTCCCTAGTAATAATTCCTTTAAATGTAAATAGATTAAGTTTTCCAATCAAAAGACAAGATTGGCAGGGCTGGAGAGATAGTTGAAGTGTCTGCCTGGCAAGTGTGGGGACCCAGGTTTGGTCCTTTGCACCACATGCCGTGCCGGCTCCACACATGGGCACACAGTGCTGGCCAGTGAAACTGGGTGTGGTGGTGCATGCTTGGAATCCCAGCACTCGGGAGGCTGAGACAGGAGGAGTACTCCGAGTCCAAGCTGCGTAGCGAGACCCTGTGCCAAATAAATAAATAAAATAAATTTTAAAAAGGAGTAGCAAAATGGATTTTTTAAAGATCCCATCCAAGTGACTAGCTTTAAATGGAACTACACATATGGGCTGAACCTGAAAAGATAGAAAAAGATATTCCACACAAATGATGGTGACCAGAGAGCAGAGTGGCCATGCTTATATTAGGCAATGTAGATTTTTAATTAAAAAATAATTCCCCCAAAAGGAAACAAGGACACGATATGATGGTAAAAGGATCAATTCCTCAGGAAGACAAAAAGTTTATAAATGTCTGAATGCCAAAAGCAGAGCACCCATGGATGTGAAGCAAACGTTCATAAGACTAAGGGGAGAAATAGAAAGCAGCACAATTACACAGGGATTTCAGTCTCCTTGTCACTAAGGGATAGACCATGAGATGGAGGATCAGTGGGAACACGGGGAACTTGAGCCAAACTGCAGATCAAATGCTCCAAGAGCCATGCAGGGAAGCAAGAGAAGGAAGGCTGAAACCATTCCACACATCAACAAACTAGAATGAAGACTAATGGTAGAAGCAACGTTGGTATTTTTGTAATAGTTAAATGCGACACTCTTCCATATCCAATAGTTCCAAAAAAAATTAAAGGGAAAGTTAAAAAATAGCTTAAGACAAATGAAAGCCTTATATACCAAAATTCTTTAGATGCCTGCAAAAACCCTAATAAGAGGGAAGTTTATAGTGACGAATGTCTGCATAAAAAAGAAAGGGAATCTCAAACAATTGAACTTTATACCCCCAAAGAAGAATTAACTAAGCACAAATTTAGCAAAAGGTAGGTAATAATTAAGGTTAGAGAATATACTGGGTTCAATCCCAGGTGTGTCCTGCTGGCCCCGACCCTGGGGTTTGCTGACATGGGAAATGAGTCTGGCATGGTGGCGTACACCTGTAATCCTAGTGCTTGGGAGGCTGAAAACAGGGGGATCACTGTGAGTCCGATCTGTGTGGTGAGACCCTGTAGACCTATAGTAAATGCACTAAAAAAAAATTAGAGCACGCATTAGTTTTGCATTACTAGGATTAAAGTCCAAGGCAGCTAACTTTACAAGGAGAAAGCCCTGTTTAGCTCAGGTTAGAGGCTGGATGCTGACAAGGCACAGTGATGCCGTCGTCTGGGCTCTGTCACTCCATGACATGGTGGCCGTGGTGGCTGCATATGCAGGGACAAACCAAGAATCCTTCTCAATCTGGAAGCAGGGAGAGGAGGTGGGCCAAAGCCAGGCCTTACAGCAGACCTCTTGGGAAAGCGATCACGGAGGCCTCCGAGAGCAGCCTTCTGAGGGCGTGCTGCCGGTGCCCTGGGGACTTCTCTGTGCGTCACCCCCAGAGGCTCATCACCCCTTGGCACCCTGGACACCAAGCTGTTAGGCAGAATGGGTCCCCAAGGCTGACTTAGGCCATAGGCCAATCACACAGGTAAGAGCAAATGAAAAGGAACGTGCACAAAATCAATGTTGCCGAAGTTGTTTTTTGAAAACATCATCGAAATTGGTAACATTTTGGCTAAGATAACTAAGCAAAAGGGGAAGACAAATGAGATTGAAATGAAAAGAAATAATATCTTGTAATGGATGCTACCTAATTGAAGGGATTACGAGACTCCTATGCACAACTACATGCCAACAAGTTGGGTAACCTAGAAGGAATGGATAAATTCCTGCAAAGATACAACTCACAAGATCAGATGGTGAGGAAATAAAAAATGTGAATATTCCTAAACTTCTAAGAGGATTGAATTAGTAATAAAACATATGCCAATCATGGTAAGCTCATTGGTGAACTGTATCAACTCTTTAAGGAACTAGCGCCAGTCCGGCACAAGCACGTCCAAGACAACTAGAGAAAGCACTGCTTTATCTCATGGGAGGGGGTCAGGATAATTTCTGATTCCAAACCCAAAGAAAGACACTGT
Organism: Capromys pilorides; assembly: GCA_004027915.1. NCBI lineage: Eukaryota > Metazoa > Chordata > Mammalia > Rodentia > Capromyidae > Capromys > Capromys pilorides. The sequence continues at coordinate 6,931 of PVKN010039010.1, read as the reverse complement.
GAGAGAGGAAACGGGATTAAACAGTACCCTAAAGGAATGATAATGAAAGTGCTGGATTTTGTCAAATGCTTTTTGTGAATCTGTTGAGCACAGAATGTGAAACAGAAAAAGCACTTGACAAAATGCAGTCCTTTCATTATAGAAAGACTAAAAAAATCTAGCAGTAGAAAGAAGTTAACTGAATAGAATAGAAATGTATATGAAAGTCTCACAGCTGACAACATGCGCCATGGTAAAAACTTGAAAGCTTTTCCTTGAATGTCAGGGTCAAGATAATAGTGCCCATTCTCACTGCTCCTCCTCAGCGTGGTGCAAGAAGAACTACCCAAAGCAACTAGACAAGGGAAAGGCCCACATCAGCCAGAAAGAAGCATAATTTGGTTTGCAGATGGCTGTGACAGATATATGTGGTCACAGAAATATGAGGCTTGGATCCACATGGACAGAGCAGCCACATAACGATTTTAAAAGATGCAAGTAAGTTTATTATAAAAGTACAGCAGATTTGAGCCAGTACAATAATGTCGCCACAGAATGAGGCAGGGGACAGCACCAAAGATGAACGGGAGTCCCCTGGGCCAGGGTCCTGTTTGAGCTGGAGCCTTGGGCAGGTGAGAGTGAAACACCAAGTTGCCCTCGAGTCTTTATGGTTGCGCATCCAGAGTTCACACGCAGGTGGCTTGGTGCCGAGTCGGTCACTGCGTCCTGGAGTACGGTGTCCTCGGGTCTGGCTAGGACAGTGCTCTTGACGCTGTCTCTGTATACCATTTCTTTCCCAAGGTCGGGGTAGCCAGCTCTCACCTTGTGAGAAGTGGTATGTAGCCAGGTTTACCCAGGGAACACACCCGATCTAGATGATTCACATCACACGAAACATTTGCCTGACAATGACATGACCTTACATGTAGAAAAATCCTAAAGATTGAACAAAAATGGTACCATTGACAAACCAATAAAATTACAGGAAATACACAACTGACATACAGTAACTCATTAGGCTCTGTATACAATGAGAAACTATCCCAAGGAGGGGGGCAGGGGAAAAAGAAATGACACAACAGGAATATTGAGTATAACGGCACTCAGGAGAATAGAATACTTAGGAATAAACTTAGGAGTTGAAACACTTTGGGCTAAGAACTATAAAATATTAGTAAAAGAAACTAAAGATAAATGGACAGACACCTCATGTTTATGGATGAGAAGACCTTATATTGCTAAAATATCATACTAACCACAGAAGTCTGCAGATTCACTGAGGTCCTTATCAAACTCCTGATGTCAATTTGTAGACATAGAAAAAAAATCCTAAAATTTATATCTATAGAACTAAAAACAAAAAACCCTGAATATCCAAAGCAGTCTTGAGAAAGAAGCTAGAAACATTTCTCTTTCAATTTCTAAACATGTTACAAAGTACATTAATCAAAACAGTACGGTATTGGCAGAGAGATAATGGCACAGTGTGTGTAGCCCGGAAACGATCTTCAACAAAGTGCCAGGACCGTATGAAGAGTAAATGGTAATCTCAACAAATGGATGCAAAAGAGTGAAATTGAACCCTTATTTTCTGCAATGGACCACTCCAACTCACTGCTAGGAGAAAACCTAGGGGAGGCTTTAGAACACTGGTCTTGGCAGTGACTTGTTAGATAAGATCGCCAGAAGTGGAACCACGAAAGCCAAGATAGAAAAGTGGGACTTGAAGGTCCATCAGCTACTGATGAGGAAGAAAACGTAGCATGCGCAGGCGTCGGACCATGCCCGGGACCCAGCAAGAGGGAGCTCCGGTCACGTGCTCTGTGCTCGCCAGGACCCTGCGAGCACCGCGTGGGGCTGAGCGAGCCCACCCAGAAGGACGAGCGCTGCGGGCTGCGTCTGCGAAGTACCACGGCAGTCACGTTCGCTTGCAGAAGCCGGAAGCGGAATGGTGCTTCCCGGGGTCAGGACTCTGCTGCTCAGGGGTGCAGCGAGAGAGGAGCTGGAGTGGCTCCGGGATGCGGCCTCCGGCCCTGCGCTTCTGGCTGGCGATGCTGTACTAGACCCTCGCAGGCCTGGTTGGCTTTTTATCACAATTCTTAAAAAGCCCGTGTGGGTGGAGATACAGGGGCCTGGGCAGCAGAAGTGATGGGGTGGACAGGAAAGGCATAGCATGTGGGGGGCTCTGCCCACGTGCACAGTCCTGTGGCCGGCCACCGGCCCGGGAGAGACCTGTGGGGCCAGAGCTGATTCTTCCAAAGAAGCCACACAGAATTAAACTATTGTATGAGCTCTCCCCATTTTCAATTCAAAACCCTTAGCGCCCTCTGTGGGTGACCCCTATCTAACCGCTAACTATAGCATCTGGGTGTTTGGCCAGGGAGCAGCGTGGCTTACAATCTCAGTACTAGGAAGATCAGTTCGATATTTTTATATCGGTTGACCGGATGAGGAGACCAGACACAGAGGAAGTAGATAGGGGCTTCTCAGTCAAAAGCAGTGAAAGCTTGAATCAGAATAGAGGCAGGAGAAGGCTTGCGTGGAGAGCGTGCGCTCTGGGAGACCGAGGCAGGAGCAGGGCAAGTTTGAACCCAGCGTGGATTCAGCTCAGCACCTTAGCGAGACCCCATCTAAATTAATCAATCAGTGTTCAGAGGGCTGTAGCTTGTGTGAGGGCTCTGGATTCAGCCCCCATGCATGCCCCATTCTGTGCCCACACACACAGAGTGGAGGCAGGAGAAATAGAAGAGATGCAAAGAACTGGAGTGAAGGACGGGCTGGCAGGGTTGGCAGGCAGGATTGGGATGTAGTGGGGAGGAGATGGAAGAGATAACAACTCCGGCGAGGTTCGGAGCCCTTGCAGCTGAAGCCGCTGTGCCCCTTTTCACCTCTATCAATGAGCATGTGTTTACCAAGACGAGGATGTTCTCTCTCATAGTAGTACAGTAGTGAAAGACAAGGAATTTTATATCGCTGCAATACTATTATATAATTCTGAATTCATATTAAAATTCTGCCATTTATTCCAGTTAAGTGTATATTTTTAAAGCACGACCCAGTACCTAGACCGAAGTGAAAGATCCCTCGCACAAACAACAGAGTGACGTCCCTAAGTGCTTCTGGCTGTGTGCTCCCCGTGTCAGCGTGGCCCCTGGTTCCTCTCCCAACAAGAGCACAGGTCTGCCAGGCTTCCAAGGCAGCCAGCCAGGATGGATAACTGTGTATGTCTGCCTGCGCACAGAGCGGGGGACACAGTAACGCCAGGCAGAGGCTCAGGTGGAAGGCCTGGCCCGGGACAGCAAGTTCCTGGGTAGGCAGACAGTAGGCTCTGTGCAACAAATATTTATGAATGAGCACCCCTATGTGAAGGCAGCACCCCTAGGTAAAGGCATGAGGAAGGAGACAAGAGTTCCTATTAGAGGGGTCCAAGGATGCATCTTAGAGGAGAGGTGGAGCTTCTCCAAAGGGGGAGCTTCCCATAGACAAGGGGACACATGGGAGGACTTCCCCTGCCTGATGGAAGAATAGTGGAATCAAGGTTAGGGAGATAGCTCAGTAGACTAAGCGCCTGCCTGGCAAGCACAAGGTTCTGAGTTCAATCCCTGGTACCTGGGGGGGGAAAAAAAGCATATTATAATCCTGCATCTCAGACCTGTATTAGGGAAGACAGTTAAATACTTACAGAAATGATGACATGATACAAGATATTAAACAATGACACCGCAAAGAGGCCAGATGCCAACTTGGAGTGACCAACAGGCATTAGCCATTATCCCAACCTCTAAGGATGGTTGCTGTAGGAGGATGGTAGAAAAGGAGGAGGTTATTTATTAAAGAGTATAGTGTTGAAAAAAGCTTTTCTTTAGCCATCAGAATACCTTCTTTCTGGATATGTCTGTTTCCTTCTGTTTCCATCTTTCAGAAGTATGACTGTTATTTAACTTGAGTATATTTATACTTCCTTTTCAAGGTGAGGACCAAGGATCATGTATTTGACAGCGTTGGCCACCTTATCAGATACCACATGGACAACAGTTTGCCTATCATCTCTTCTGGAAGCGAAGTAACCCTTAAACAACCAGTGAGGAAAGATAACAACCCAGGACCTTTGCATTCTAAGAAGTGACAGCGTCGGAGCCCATCCCAGTGCTATTTCAAGAAGCTCTGTTTTATGTCAGGGCATAAAGAGAACTCCGACTTTGTTTCTGGATTCCACAGAGCACAAATTGTGAAGTGCATCTTGCAGAGACTCCAATAGCTAGATCTTTTATAAAGCAAAGAGCTAACAAAATGTCTTGAGAAATGAAAATCAAAAGAAAACAAAGAAGAGCATTGATCCATTTGAAAAGAAACTGTGTAAGCACGAATGTCACTTTCTAAGTCACATTGTATTGATAACATGCTAAAAAGCACAATTAAAATTTCACATGCTAAAGAGAGCTTGAGCTGCCCGGGCAGTTGTACGTGCCTTTCACCTTGACAACTTAGGGTGTTTTCCCAGGGGGGATGGGAGCTCCAAGTGTCTTCATGTTCTATAACTACAGAACCATTTGCCAAAAATGGAGTTTTTCCTTGCTAAAAAAAACCAAGCAATTTACTTGTTAGTTATTGACTTTACTACACTTTCTGTTTAGTAGCATTTTTGGCTGCAATGTTAAAATAAATATGACACGGACTTCGGACTGTCTCTGTGCCAGTGGAGTTGAAGTCCCTGGAAGACCAGGCTGTCTCATTGCTCAGTCCCTCTTTGCGGTTGAAGGCCTGGTGCCCATGCTCTCTGGCCTGACACTCCCCAGCCGTTGCTACGCGGGCTGTTTACAGTCTGTGACCTCTGGGAGAGACCAGCTCTGCCAGGCGTTTCTGTTCCCATCATCTTCTCTCAGGTCCTTGTCACAAGGCCCCTGAGACCCTGGGTTTATAAAACATTCCAGACAAAACCAGTGTTCTTTGTGTTCAGTGTCCAAAGTGGATCTGTTCTGACTGGAAGCCCAAGACGTAATGGAAAGTGTAGGGAACTTCCCTTTGGATTGGCTGCCACCGAGTCACAGTCTCAGCCTCTACATGTGACCTAGGACCTTTCCTAGATGTGATCAGAAAACAGCAAAGAGGGGGAGGTCACCGATTGGGGTGCTGGTGAAGTCTGACGCAGGGAGGCCCACCCTGCAGGTGGCAATCACAGCAGGCGTCATGGGGGAAGCGCTGGGCCGGGCACAGCTCTGTGACCTTTGGCGAGTCACTGAGCCTCTCTGGGTTCCAGTTTTCTTGCCTATAAAATGAGAGAACTGGAGTGGGTGAGTGCCGAGGCCCGCCCCCTCTGGCTGTGGCAGGAGCCCGCCTATAACAAGCAAGTCTTTCATTTGACATCAGTACCGCGAGGCAGTCTGTTCGGTCAAACATTAGTTTTTTCCTTAGTCTGTGTCTGTACCTGCAGGATAAAGGGCATAACGGGCATCAAAGGTCACCAAAGCCTCTAAGAAACTACGGAACAACACGAGCGTCCTTGCCACTGCGTGTGGAGAGCAGGTTTTGTTTTGCCTGCTTCCTCGTTTTATCCTGATAAATGCCTAAACCCCATTTCATTTTGGCCGTGTAGTACAGCTTGATCTTTATGTTTATCATATTTGTTAGGAATATACGTCATCCAAGCACCGGGCCCGCTGAACTCTACGATTTTGTGGAAAGACTTCAGATTTTATCTTTGGCAGCTGTTGATATTAGCTAGATATAAAGCTAGTTTTCCTAGTTTTATACAACTGGGAAATGGTGCCTTTCGTACCTGTTTCTAAATGCTTAGTTCTTGGTCACTTTGCTCATCCAGGGACTCAGCAAGGGTAGAGGTAACAGAAATGTGTGCGCATGAACCTCTGAAGCGGAGACGGGGCTGGCGGTGGCTACGTTGGGTTGGGTGGGAAGATCCGGGGCAGAGCAGCAGGGGGTCCTGGGCGGGCGTGGATGCGGCCCTGGGGTGGGCAGGCTCCAAGGCGGTGGGCACCCCTGTCATTAGGGAGCAATGCTGCGCTCCCAGCCACCCTCAGGCACGTGAGAAGAGCGCAGAGCAGCGCAGGCAGCGGCCTCAGGCTGTCGTAACTTCACCTTCTCACCTGCGTGTTTTCAAGTGGAAATCCATTTGCCTATAAATACCTGTACATGACTTTTCAAAAGAAAAATAATGATTGCTTTGTGACTACTGACAAGGTAGGTCTGGCGTTTGGAATTTGGAAATTGTTCCATTGGTAGGGTATCAGAGTCCTGGCAGGAAACACATGGCCCCCTAAACTGGGTAATTTGAGGAGGTGTCAATAAAGGAACCACTGAAGGTGTGGACGGAGTGCAGGGAACCACAAGGACAAGGCAGTGCCTGGTGCCCGGCCTTCCCCCAGGGGCACGCGCAGGGGCCAGAGAGCTGGGGCTGCCTCTCGGAGCTGTGGCCTGGTGCTGGGGTGCGGCCAGCCCTTGTGACACGGCAGAGGTGGCTGTCTCTAATCTGCTGGATCCACTGGTGGCTCAGGCAACCTGAAGCCCAAGTAAGGGACTCCCTGGATAGTCACCTCCTGGGGCTGGAGGCGGATGGAGAAGTGGAAGGGAAAACAGCATGTCAAGTACAGGATGGGGCTTTCCGTTGTCTCTTTCCTGGTGGCCCTGGCACTGGAAGGTCTAGTCCGTGCAGGAAGACAGCAGAGAGAAGCAGGAGGCATGCTGGTCAGAGACGAAGAAATAAAACTGTTCCTACGTGCGCATGACATGATTATCTGTACAAAATACCAAGGAATCTACCCCCCCAAAAACAAAAAAATCTCACCAAAAAGAAACACAAAGACACAACAGTGCTCTCAGAATTAATAAGCAAGTTTACCAAAGTTCAGAGGACACAAGGTAAACATTCATTTTCTATACATTAACCATGAACACAAGACCCCAAAGACAACAAAAACAAAGACAAACACCAGTGGGG
>PVKN010039009.1:0-10954 GCA_004027915.1 Capromys pilorides | reverse complement strand
CTGATAACTGACTTGGCTCCTTCCCTTGCAGTCAGGCTGACCCGGGCCCATGCTCCACAGCTGACTATTCAAGGGGGTGCTGGCCACCACTGCTGAACTCCCGTCATACCTGAACAGGTCATCACACAAAGCCAGTGCAGTAGGAGCAAGGCCCTGGTACCAACACTTCCTATGATAGACACTTTTCTCATGGGTTAGCATTCACGTATCCTAATAAATCCTTTTCTATCATCAGGCCTTGGTATAATGGCCACTTAATCATATCATAAAGTACCCTAGATATGGCAAAATATCAGGCTTATGAATCATGTTGGGTGGATGGAAGAGGATGGCAGAAATCCTCTTAAAGTTTTGCTGCCTGGGAATGCAGAGTGTCGAATCCCTCTTGCTGTGGTGACCCCTGCATCCTCCTCTCCTGGCTTGCTTGGGCTTGTGACTTTGGCATGCACAAGGCTGCAGGGCTCCTCTGCTGTACTGGGTACAGTGATAACACTGCCTTTGCCAGCACAGAATTTACAAATGAAAGCTAAATATTACCAAAAGGCATTGTTCAAGAACAGAAGCATTTGGAGACAGCCACAAATGTTAACAACTGACACTGCGTGAGGAGGACTGTCCTAGACAGTCTTCCTTCATCTAGCAGGGCCCCTGCACCAAGGCCTAGCCCTCCATCCTACAGGGCTTCGACTTTCTCTTTGCTAAACACTTCTCCTTCTCCTCCTCTAAGATGCACACATGCACACACACATATGCACATACATACATAGTTATGCACGCTTGCAGAATGCAGCTATGTACACACACGCACACATATATGCATACACATACAAGCATGCACACATATATGCACATATGCACATGGATATGCATATGTGCACATGGGTATGCACATACACATACACACATACATGCACATATGCACACAGATATCCACACGTGCACATGGGTATGCACACATATATATTCGCATATGCACACAGGTATGAACACACACATTTGCATATGCACACAAGTATGCAAACACACACATGCACACATGTACACAGATATGCATGCACACTCATGTGCACACACACAAGTTTGCACACACACACCTGTGAACACATGCACACAGATATGCAAGCATGCACACAGATATGCATGCACACTCACATGCACACACAAGTATGCATGCACACACACCCGTGCACATATGCACACATGCACACAAGTATGTACATACACATGCACCTATGCACACATATATGCACACAGGTATGCACACACACATGCACACAGGTATACATGCACACACACCCATGCACACATACACTCAGCTATGCACAATTCACACATATTTTTGTTTGGCTGTCACGGTTGCAGGCTTTCTCAGCAAGCTTTCTATGTGCATACGAATTCCCTCAGTGCCTGGTTTGCTGCGGGTGCCAAAAACACACTTTACTATGGTTTGCTAAATTTCTAAAATCCGTGTTCACCTTATCTCCAACTCAGTAGTTCAGCCTAGAGCCAGAAGCCCCGGCTTCAAGTGCTTTTCTTCAACAAACGCCTTCTGGACGAGGAGCAACGGCTCAGCCCTGCTTCTGCTGCTCTTGCTCTCCTCTCTTTTTTTCCACAGGAGTGCTGGGCTTGAGAGACCAGAAAGCGCTACTCACAACACAGTACAGTGGCATGGAAAATCTTTCATCCGGGTCTGAGAAAACAATTTCCTAAAGGAAGAAAGGCCAGGCAATGAGGTGGCCGGGCTCAGCCTCCACATTGCTGGCTGGAGGCAAGAGCCCCACCTCAGGTGCCCAGAGGCTGTCTAGAATACCAAGCTTTATCACTGGGGAGTCTTTTGCCACCACCATTCAGGTGCAAACCAAAGGCTGCCGCAGAGGGTAGGATCTGCCAAATACCTGACAAAAAGATCGCTTCCAACTGCAGCTGTGGAAAGGCTCCCCTGTAGAACACTGTAATGCATCAGGTCATAAGGTTAAGGAGATGCACAGGATTCAAGAGCAAAAGCGTACCAAAATTTTGATCTTACTCACTACCCTTAGAATATTGCTTAAAACATAAAGTTGGTTAAGAACTGAAAATGAAGGCTTAAAAGCGTCACTAAAGTTGATTTGGTAAGAGACTGACACTTCATGGCAAAGAAAGCTGAAGTAGTTCCCCCAAGTTCCATGCAATGATTCGATAACCAATGGCACAGAAAAGATGTTTTATAGAAGGAAGGACAATCCAGTTTCTGTTGACATGGGAACAGTGCATCCCAAGAGGTGTGCTTTATAGCAGACCTAATTCCTTCTGGCCGGTAGCTTTGGCCCTGGAAGACTTGATGTGACTCTAATTCATTCCACAAGAGAAAGAAATTGTCCTCACAGGGTTTATTAACTAATGTTTCATCTTATAAACATTTAGGCCCCTTCTCTCCTCACTCTCTTTCATTTTAGATCCAAGGACTAGGGACATCGAGTCTGGGGACAAAGCATTTAGTTTGGGCACTGGAGACCTCTGAAAAAAATCCCAGGAGGGAAGCTTCAGGAAGAGCAGCCAGGAGCCACTGTGGACCCAGGTTCAGCCTCACTGTGGGAGAGGCAGTGCTTGATGAAGCTGGCCAGCTCCTTGGGGTGACCTGCCACTGCAGAGTCCTCATGACAGTCAGCTCGCTGAGGGACTGCTCATCCTGTGCAGTGAGCTCATCCCTCCTGAGGGCCTCCTGGGGAGGAACCTGAGGTTTGGGCTCTCCAATGTGGAGAGGGAAAGAGGAGAGACAGTGGACACATTGTGTGATGCCTGCTACTCAGTATTGATGAACATCAATGTTACTGAGTGCTTAAATATTTACGCATATATTTAATGTAATGATGAATAACACCATGGTTCCACCTAATTCTTACTTTAGTAAGGGTGAAAAACACCTTCAGGCAATTATGAGATGAGTAGTTTGTATTATGGCGAAGAGTTACACGTTGTCAAATGAAAGGCACCACATATTTTCATGTTTAAGTAATGCCACGCTTCCCTCCCCTTTGTGGAACTGCTCTGATATGGATTCTCTTGTGAGGAGGCTTCACCACAGATACCACTCTGGAGCGTCCCTCTTCAGCCCTGGGCTCTGTCACCATAGCGACAGAGGGATACTGGGACAAGCGAGCTGCCAGCAGTAAGGGTTTCATATTTGTGCACAAACAGCTAACCTGGATTTTTCAGTCTCAAATATGATCCATCCAGATTCCAGCTCTGTGGTGTAAAATATCACAGAATGCTCACACAAGGATAGAAACAAAGATTTACACTAACACTATCCAAAAGCATGGGAATATTTCCATGATTGCCTCCTTTTGTGCCATGTCCTTATTCTGCTTCTATATCAACATTTTGTCTACGTATTAATACAGCTTTTCAGTGGTTGACTGTTACCTGCATTGTGACTGACACGCATCCAAGGTGGCCCAGAATTTGTATAAAGTATGTAATGGTCACAGTGCATAGAGACGACAACAGCAAACAAAGGAAATGATGTATTCCTCCTTTATGTGTACATGTCTTCAACACTGCTTCAAAGGAACTTTGTAGACCAACAGTAAATATTTCATGGGCAATGTTAATTTTATCATAGTGAATGAAAATATCTATATAGTGATTTTATATTTGATAGAGAAATTTCCAACCAAATTCCCCCTCTTGGCACTGTAGTGAGTAATGAGATACATCGCAGACTCTTTGTGAAGACCGAAGAGATTTGCTCACAAGTGCTAGAAGGTATTTAAGACCTAAGAGCACGCCCGAGGTTATGGTCACTGTTTTCAAGTGACCATACTTTCACCGGATGGAATCTGCCACCAGGAAATGCTGCCTCTTCTGTCCCCGAAGCCCAGGAAAGTTAAGTAACAAATGATGCCATTTACCAGGACCAGGCCAGCAACACAGTCTTCTTTTCCTGATGCTGTCTGCTCTCCTTTCCTCTATGTTTCCACTTAATGCAACAATAATTTGTAGGTAATTATTCATTAGAACAAGAAGCAGTGCAAACAACAGAAACAATTTTCATTCAACTATATTAACTAGAAATTGTTATGTGTATTTTAAAGCTTCAGAAGGGTTCAGACACTTAGAAATGAGAATCAAAATATTTACTCAGGTTTTCAGAAGACATTGCAATTTCACATACACCAGAATGTTAACTGTTAGGCCGGGATGAACACGTGCTCCAGAGAACATCAGAACAGCCAGTGGGAAAGGAAAGCGCCGCGTTCAGTAACCTGTGCCTAGCGTGCATGTTTTCAAAGAGAGCTACTCATAAAAATATTTTGCTTAAAAAGGAAATTGCCAGTAAGTTTAAATTGAATTTCAATAAAAGGGTTGTTCCCAGATATGAACATCAATGCTCAGTTCCCGGAATTAGGCTTTGACAAATAACCATTACTGTTATAGCCACGGTCATCTACATAAAATAATTATTTTTGAATATACAGATTTGGCTCAAGTTGCAATAAAAGGCCAGGTTCAGTAAAGCGTTCGCCTCTTGGTTCCACAGTGCTCTGCGGTGGTCCTTCCTACCCAACTCAACACAAACGCATTGATGTTTAACCAGAGTGCCACCTGGCACACACGCTGAAGAGAATTTAATCAGCAAAATGAGTCAAACTGAAAAAAAGAAAAAAAAAAAGCAGTTGTGCAGTGGGGCAGCAGGAGCAGGGAGACAAGAGAAGGCAGCAGACTCTCTGGTGGCCAGCGGGCTCCTCAGAGCCCGGAACGGGGCATGCCAGCACTGGCATGAGCTCCCCCACGGCAGGGCACAGATGCAGAGCAGCCTCTGTCATTGTGCTCCTGGGAGCCTGGCCCTACGCTGGGCTCCAGTCAGCACTCCAAACACCCTTTAAAGCTAGGAATTATACTGCTTGTAAAAAGCTTTAAGCAAACAAGATAAGAAACAAAAGGAAACAACACCTAAAGTGGCTTCTCTAATTGGTGCAAGTGACTTTCTTTTAAGGCCAGGAACTTGGAAGTCCCAGGTCCAGACTGGTCACCCTGGGCGCAGCTCAGAGCTAAGTTACTGCAGTGCTGGGCAATGAGCATAAAGGCCCAGCACTGACTCCCGCTCTGCCTGTCCCTGTGTGCAGCTCCCACATGTAGCAGTGGCCCCACCCTGCCAGGGATGCAGGCCTGCCACTTCACATCTTGTCACCTCACATCTGTTCCAGAAGGTTCTCACAGCCTCCTGGAGCATTGTCCCCTGGCAGTGCTCTGGCACTGTGTCTGCTTAGGGCCCACATAAACAGTGAAGTTACCAATCTAATGAACAACAGTGTGACCAAGGATCCACGGAGCAGCCATGGGAGGACAGCAGTCTACAGCTAGAGCACTGACTTGTTAAGGAAGAACATTATCTTGGATCATGCTGGCCAACAGCGTAGACAGGACAGAGAGCAACACTCTGGGAATGAGAAGCAATAGCTCCACAGAGGACTCTGAACAGCAATGCGGAAGGTTACAGGTATCTCTGAGCAAGGAGGTGGGTTCTCAGTTACAGACTTTGCACATGGTGTGTGCAGGGGGAGGGGGGGCTGCATCCAGGGAATGTACCCCACGCTGTGCAAGAAAACCATGTTTAAATACAGCTACTACTACAGGAAAAGATGTACTTATTCATCCTCTTTGGAATGCCCCCTCTCATCCCCTCATCATTGCCTCCTTCTGAAGCAGCTCTGGAAGTCCTTTCTTGAGTGTCTTTAGGAAGTGCAATTGAAGCCAGGGTGGATAATGCAGCTGCATGCTGTCCAACGAAAGCCTGAGAGAAGCATCTGAGTGCATCCTCATCTGTCTCGTTAACCAGATCTGCACCTATGATGGGACCTCTCACTCTTCCCAAAGTCAAAATGACCAGGAAAGGTAGACTTCCCAGGACATACAAGCAAATGACAAGGGGGAAACTAAAGACGCTCGCCAAAGAAGAGGCTCAGAACGGCTTCAGAACCAGGCAAGAATGAAGAGGTGAGTGTGGTCAAAGCCCAGGGGAATATTCTGAGGCAGATTTGGGGCATGTATCTTTTGGTGTAATAAATACAATTCAATATGTAAACAATCACTTTACTTTTCAGCAATGCTGCATACCTCCAGCGTTTATGCCTGGGAGGTAGTTTCAAAGGCTTGCTCCTTAAAAATGCTTATTTCACACCAGAAAGGTAAGCAAATAAAAACTGAGGTGGACCCTGAGGACAGGTGCTCCTCCTGCTCTCTTCCCCACCAGTGCTGTGGGTGTGAACATGGACCACAGCTCCTGCTCATCCAAGCAGTGTTTCCCTGGCTATTCAAGAACCTACTGTGATCACAAGTTTCAGAATTTCTTCTCCCTGGTGAATAATTTAGGGGAAAGATACATCTTTATTTTCTTTCCAGTTCCCTTAAAGAAAGACAATGTATCATGTTCATTCATGCCACTGCTTCATTCAAGAAGTTGTTTAGAAGGAATGCCTCAGCAAATTGAGAAATACATCACTTAAAGGAAATTAAATATGAATTAAATATTCTTGTTATATTTTAATTAAAACAATGGCAGATCAGATTCAAGGAATTTCAATAAGTCAGTAAGTCTTTATTGAATGTAATAGCTCTATTGCAGGGTTTACACAAAGAGCTATGGCTGTTACCTGGGAGAATCTTACTGCAGCAGAAATCCCATGCAATAGAAAAGGCTGTACCACTGCATCGAGTTCTGGATTGTGGGATCTGCAGTTGAGACCCACCAGCCCGACTGCCTGCCCCTCTGTCTCCTTTGCTTCTGGACTATTCTACACCCGCTCCCTCTCCCAAGAGGGCTCTGGTCCTCTGACTCTTCCCTCTGGTCTCCTTGGAATTCCACAGTCTTTCATTTAGTTCTGTCATGCTCTGAGGTAAAGCCTTCCAGAGTTCACAGGTGGTCAGCCTATGATCTTGAACTTTTACCAGTGAAAATGGGGTTGGGGAGAGCATCATGTTTAAATATATAAACAGAATTTTCTACCCAAAACTGAAGTCTTTTCTTACACTTAGGGAAATATATATGTCTTAAATTTCTTCAAGCGCTCTTTACATATCTTGAGAGCAATTACTGTGCTTACAGGTAGGGGAGAGATGCAAGCTACCTAAGCACACAACTGAAGTTTTGTCTAAAGCTGTGCCTATGCTCTTGGTGTTTGGTTTTGCTGAGTGAAAAGGAGAACCATGTTGGTAAGGTTAGGCAGGCTTTAGGGTGGATAAGGAGGCTATTGCTTCTCATTAGTGGTGAGGTTTTGGGGGTTTGATGCTGGGATTTTGAGAGGTGCTATTGAGGTGGGCCAGGCAAGGACATTTAAAGATGTCTCGATTTTTGCTGATTCTCCACCCCAGTGGGTCAGGCTGAAATCCACAGCAAGCCTGAGGAAGTGCTGTTCTCCTATCTTCTCCAAACCCAGTGTACATGTGCTGAGCTGCTAGAAAAGTTGAGGAGATCAACATCACTGCTAACGCGAAAGCAAAATGGGACCAGGCAGCAATTTCCACAAGCTCTTGGAAATCCCTGAACATCACCCTGCTAGCACTGACTTAATGAGTATCACAGTCCCCCGGCTTTTGTGCAAAGTGACACTTGACCATGTCTGCTGGCCACTGCCACAGAAACAGCCACTCTTGAAACTCTTCCCTTACAGGGCCTGCAACTCAAACCAATGGAGTGTGTTTGGCAGCCGTAACTCAGCCTTCAGAGGCACCGGAGAAAGCGCACTTGGGACCTGTTAAATCTCACAAAACAATGACCTTTCAGTTCTTTCATCTAAAAATGGAGCATTTCCTTTTAATTTTCTACCACTTTAAAAGTAATTTTGAAATCTCAGTTGCGAGGCATCTTGGTGACCTCCTTCACAGCTGCCTCTAAATCCTTAGCTTCTTAGAAATGTAATTGGTTACACTTCTTTTCCTCTCTTGCTAAATCCTCTCATCAGTGACAATGGGTTTTTTGGAGGGTCTGGGCCGAGTGGGTGTCACTCATGACATGGAACAGCCAGGAGAGGAGAAGACTGTGCTTGCCTGAACCTCGGCCTCTCCCTTGTGGACCTGTCTCATGGTCAGTGCTTTGCCCAGGTGACCCAAGGGCCCAATGACTTCATTACAAGAGGTACGATCTTCACATGAGAACTTGTCCCCCTTTATAGTTTTTTAAATTTCATCTTCCCAAATTTCAGCAATTCTTTTTTTTTTTTTTTGTCTTCAGTTTTAGAATGTGCATCATTCAATCAGAATGCCAAGAGCTTTGAGGCCAGTGGGTGCTGGGGAGTGTTGGGACAATTGTCTTTGTCTAGCACAATCACTATCATGCTATATTTCCTAAAACTAATGATAAGCTTGTGGGTAGGAAAAGCATACACCAAAAACTTTCACCATAGAGATTTTAAGACTTTATTTGCTCCTGTCGATTGACCTTAGGGCCTTTGTACTGAGCCACCAGCATGGCCCTTTTTCTGATTTTTTATTTTGAGACAAGTTCTCTTGATGGCACTGAGTTGCCCAGGTGGATCTTGAACTTCTGACTCTCCTATGTCAGTGCTACCATAGCCAGCTGCAATTCACCCCATAACACTTCCTGGGCATCCCAGCCCATCCCAGGAGCTATTGCCCAGCTTTTTCTTCTAAGAGGTGGGGAGAAATCCTTTCCTTCTGGCCTTCTGGGCCACATGTCCTCTTTCATGGTGTGGTCCCTGAAGGCTAATTTCATGTAGCTTACATTGTGAGCAGAGCCCCCAACCAGCAGTGGATTTCTGTGTCTTGCCATGAAGCAACCCTAAAGACAGGGCTGCTGAGCAGGGTACACCTTTCGATCCATATAGTCCAAGAAAGACTACAGAATAGGGGAAGAAAAAGCCTTTGCCATGATCCTGACCTGGAATGTCCCTAAGTTGTTTTGATCCTCTCTACCTTACAGTGAAAATAGGCTCAAACCAGGGAGCCAGGGACACCTCTTGTAGGTTGGTTTCTCTTCAGTGTTAATCCCCTCCTGCATGATGGTTGACTAAAAAAGAAGGGGCTCCTTATCAGGCAGAAAGTCTCTCTATCTGTTTTTATTGCAAATAATGAGCCTTCCTGAAAGTGAAGTATTTCATTTCCTTGACCAAGAAAACCTATTAGATGAAGAGAGGTCATGCTGGGCAGGGTGCCCATGACCTGTGGCCTGCGTCATGGAAAATGTCAGTGTGTGGGCAGCAGTGATTCTCTGGGGAGCATAAGAAGCCTTCAGAATGCCAGGCCTGGCAGGTCTCAGCCCTGTGGACACAGGTAGCTCTGCTGTGTCTCCATAAAGTGATGGGTTGTCTGGTGGCTGAGCAAAATTTCCTTCATTGTCATGTAAGGACTGAAACCCAGGAGGGGTCTGCACTGCTTTTGGTATGGACCTTCTTTCTTTTATTTTTAGAATAACCTCCACCTTCCAAATGTATTGTGTTCCTTTGTGAAGTCTGCAGGAGCTGAGATGTCTCTGGGGCCTCCTGCAATGGCTGAGCCTCATGGGGCACCGGAATGGAGATAAGCAGGAAGGGAACAGCACCTGACTCTGTCCACTACACTTGACACCTCGACCCTCACGCCCCTTTATTCCATCGTCCTGGGAAAGCTAGCTGTGGTCATGAAGATAGTTATTTCCTATATGAAAAAAATCAACACCTACAAGCTGGCCAACTTGCACAGAGCTAAGACAGGTATCCAGGGACTTGGGGCAGGCTAGCCCAGCTCAGGCAACAGTCCTGGGGTTGGAGGAACCATTGTGTGTGCAGACGGGATCTCTTCACGGTGTGAGTTTGAATAAGTGGCTTCCCTTCTCAAAGCTCCAGTTGCCTTCTCTGCACAATGAAATAATATTAATGTCTCCACAGATGCTTGTGAAAATGAAAAGTAAATATATATACCTCCCACTCTGTCATGCACATAATAGCAACTTTTTAAAAAAAATGTAGTTGTTATAGCTTGCCAAGAAAATCTGACATTCAGATTGAAAACCTATTAAGTTTAGAGTGCCATATTTCACCCATTATATGGTGCATGCATTTGCATATATTAACATCTCTTAAGTTGAGATGTTGCTTAGTGAAAAGAGCTCCTTAAATTCAGTGGCACACAGCATAATACTCTGTTTTTCTTCATTTAGCATAATACGCAAAAAATCTTTGCTGGATTGGAGCTCTTACTGAGCACTAAGTATTGGATAGTTGGCATGGATCATTTGACCTACTTCACATAACACCTAGACGGAAGGATCCTTTTCCCTAAGAAGCTGAGCACAGTTTATATGACAGTACTTAGGGAAGAAAGGAGCAAAGGAATCCAGGTGCAAGTTAGGGCTGAAATAGATCTCACTTGCTCCTTAGCAGCTGTGTAACCTAGGAAAGAAGCTAACCTTTCTCTTTCCCATTAGTCCAATGACAAACGTATTTAAAATACAGTTGCTGTACTTGGTGCTTCATCCATGAGCTCTGGAAGCCGGTGGCCTGCGCTTGTACCCTGGCTGGGGCCCATGCTGAGACTCGGGCTTTGCCCACGAACCTAGCCCCTCTGAATATTGGTGTTCACACAGGTGAAATGAAAATGATAACTGAACTACACCTATGAACATGATGCCAGGAGCTAGGGTGGCGGAATTTCCAAAGCTCAAACAAGCTTCTTCTACACACTCACTGCGATTAGCTCCTAACACAGCTGCACATTTGAAAGGAGAATTTATTTTAAATGTATGTGCCATAGTTCTTAGAACCATTATCTAATTCACCCTGTGTATATAAGTGCATAGTTTTGCTCCTGCCATGTTTCCTATATTTTCTGTTTGCAGTCACTTCATTGTTTAATGCCTAAATCATTGTTTTCCATTCAGCTGTGTTATGCCTTTCCATTTTTATTTATTCTTTTGAGTCCTTACACTAGGGAGACTATGCAATATTTACACATGTAGGTCTGGTTTATTTCACTTATG
>PVKN010039008.1:0-10956 GCA_004027915.1 Capromys pilorides | reverse complement strand
TTTTCTTCTTATCATTTTTTTCCTTTAAATTTCTTTTAACTTTTGTGTTGTTGTTTTGTTTCATTTTGTTTTGTTGTAACCACTTCTGCACATTTTTATCTGGTCACCGAAACAACTAATCTGAAGATGACATCATGCAAGACAGCAACCATGGTTGAATTCTTACTTTGTTTAGTGAAATTTGGTAGCATTTCTAATGCTCTCTTTGTTTACTCTTTTGAATTCTTTAAAAAGCAAAAACTGATGTGATGATCTTTGTTCTGCACGCTTCCCTGTACATGGCATCCCATTCTTCTTTAGAGGTGAGCCGTGTCTCATCACTTGTGTATGTAGCACGTGCTCTGTATCCATTTGTCCTTCGGGGAGTATGTCAGGGTGTGCACACCTGCGCTTCTGTGAACAGTGCCAGCACAGACACAGACGTGTGGGCATCCCTGCGAATGCAGGCTTGGATTCCTCCAGATCTACCCAGCTGCGACACAGAGGCGTTATACGTAGCTTACTTCTGGTTGTTCAAGGAGCCTGTGCACAGATTTCCTCAGTGGCTGTACTACGTTACATTTCTGCCAGCAGCGGGTAAGCGTTCCCTTACCTCCCCATTCTTGCCAACACTTGTTATTTTTAATTTATTTGTTGCTCATAGATATTCTGACTTCATTAAGATGGAAGATTGGTATGGTTTGGATTTGTATTTTCCTGATAATAAAAGATGTTGACAATTTTTTTTTTCATACGATTGTTGGTTTTTGTATTTTGTTTCAGAGGTGACTGTTCTCATTTGCTCTTTTATTGATTAGGTTACTTGTTCTTCAAGTATTCACTCTTTTGTTCTTTATGTAGTTTGGGTACTAATCCTCTGTGAGGCACCTGGCACCAATTTCCTTCCATTCCATCTCTTTGCTCTGCTGTCCTTCGCTATGCAACTTTTTAACTTGATAAAATCCCATCTGCCAATTATTCTATCATTTCCTGAGCTGTTGCTGTACTGCGTCAGAACTGGATCACACACCAACGTCTTCAAATGGTTTCCCTGCTTTCCTCTAGTAGTTTCCAAACTGCAGGTCCACAAATCAACACAGAAACATAGGTAGTGAGCTCTCTAAGAAAGAAGTCAGGAAAATAATCTCATTCACAACAGTTTCATGAGAGGGAGAGACAGAGACAGAGACAGACAGACAGACAGACAGACAGACAGACAGACAGAGAGACAGACAGACAGAGACAGAGAAATCACCAAGAAAGTCAAAGGTCTTTGCAGTGAAAATTATAAAATAATCAAAAAAATAAATACTAGAAGATGGAAAGATATCCATATCCCATGTTTATGGACTGGGAGAATTAATAGCGTTAAAATAGGCACATATTGAAAATGATCTATATGTTCATTATAATCCCCATTAAAATACCACTGATGTTTTTACAGAATAAGAAAAAACCTTAAATTCACATGGAATCATAAACGTAGCCAAATAGTAAGAGCAATGCTGAGTGCAAAGAACGACGCTGCAGGTATCATGAGGCTAGATTTCAAAATATGCTACAAAGTTACTGTAGTCAAAACAGCATGTCACTGGTATAGAAATAGGCCTGGAGACCAGCCTAAACCCAGCATCAATGCCTAACAAATACAAAGCATCAATGTCTCTCATTTTTCTACGGCTTGTTCCCTGTTACTTCCTCTGAACTTACCTGTGCTGGTTAGGCTGTCTTGTCCTCTCCACTGTCTACCATCTTTGTCTTGCCCTTCTGTGTTCATGTCTGATAAAGTCTCTGCTTGTTTTTTGCCCATTTATGAGTTTTTCCTGGGACCTCAGAGCAGTGCCTAGGAGCCCATCTGCCCTCGATCCACTCAGGATTGGGCCGGAGACTCCCTCTTCCTGCATTTGCCACCTGCCCAGGGTCACTCCCAGGACTACCTTAGCACCTATAGAGAGGGAATCATTCAGAAAGCTGTCAGTTCTGGCTGTGACTTTAGAATCATAGACCAGTTTATCAAGTCTGATGAGGAAATGCAAGACTGGAATCAGGGTTCAGAACAGCAGTAGTGACGTTTCGACACTATGAATTCTTTACCAGATCCTGGACGACATGAAGCCTGCCTGATTTCTATAGCTTCTCTGAGCACCTAATGAACTCGCAGGGCTAACTGAACCCTCACTGGACAGGTGAGGGAAACCCAGCAGGTATTCAGGACCCAGAGACAGCGCCAACGAAGCCTGACCTTGGAGTCAGGATCCAAAGCCAGGTCAGCGGGCTTCCAGGAGCCCGCATTGTCACCAGCACTCCAGTCCTCCCAGCGGGCACGGCTCAGCGCAGTGAGGCGGCGCTACGAGCAGGAAGGGAGGCAGCTTTAGGGGCGGCGCTAGCATCGGGGTCTGAGCGAGTGATGGTGCCACAGTGCGCATGGCAGAGGGATTCTAGAGGAAGGGTGAGGATAATCCTGACTCATTTAAAGATTCTTTGCTAAAATACAAATATTTGGAGGATTAGCAAGGCCATGAAGTAAGGGAGTCTGGTGGAAATTACAGTAAAGATGCCTACCTAGATGTTCATAGAACTCTTTCTTACAGGAAAGCAAGCTCCCTCGAGTACTGCCCGGCAGGAGGCCAGCAGGCGGACTAGCAACGTCGCTGCATTTGGTTACGTTGCCAGCTCCTCAGTGGCCTGGCGAGGCAGCTGCTAAACGTGAATAAACGTAGAAGGAAGCTGAAGGGCAAATGTCAGGAGACAGGAGTCCTTGTACTGGGGGACTGAAAAGATGCCACTGGGGCAGAGCTCAGGATGCCAGCGTAAGGGCACTGCGCCTTATCAGAGTGGAAGCAAGAGATGGGTATGAGTCTACAGAGGACGAACAAGACACAGGCAAACTGATTGGAAAGCAAAGGAGCAAAGCTTTTGTTGTTGTTTTGTCTGTGTGTGTGTGTGTGTGTGTGTGTGTGTGTGTGTGTGGTGTGGTACCAGGGATTGAACTCTGGACGTTGCACTTGCCAGGCAAGCACTTATTCCACTGACCTATCTCCCCAGCCTGTGGAGCAAAGTTGAAAGGGCACAAGTTGAAGCAGCTTTATAGAGCCAGCTCTGCGGCGTGAGGAAGCAGAGGCGCGTGGCTGGGAGAGCGTGAGGACAAGGCTGCAGGCTCAGCCCGGCTGGCTGCAGGGCCTCGCTGTGTGGCCGAGGCACAGGCCAGTGGGCAGGGAGGGAACCCAGGACATCCCGCTCCGAGCTCACAGAGTCACTGCTGTCACTCAGGGGAAGAGACGCATGTGTGGCGCAGGTGTCACCCAAGGGGTGGCTCACCCGGCCGTGGCACTGGTCCTGCTGGGAAGAGGGCTTTCGAGCAGGATCCTTGCACACCAGGGCCCCTGCCTTACCTGCTCTTCGTCCACTGGACTACGCGGCCTGTCCTGCCAGATGGAGTGTATTCCTCGCATCATGCACTTGGCAGTAACGGAAAATCTATTTTAAGCTGACTGTTCATTTTTCATGGCGTGTATCACAAAGTCACTGGTATAGCCCCGTTTATTTATAAGTGGACTTAAAAACTCTTTCAAATACCATGACATCATTTGGCTGAATGCTAACTCCTGGGAGTTGGGTTCCCGGACGGGAGAGTGAGGTTTGGATGCTTTATACCCATCTTAAAAATGCAGAAAACAGGCAGGGTTCAGGTTGGAGCATAATAGACTTGTGGGGGGCCTGACCTCCAGGAGAGACCACACAACAGACAGCGCGGAACTTGTTGGGGGGGATGGTAGACGGACCTCTCCGTGGTTGCGGCTGGAAGGCCCAGGGTTGCCTTTCAAATGTCTTAGATCTGATATAGTCTCTACATATACAGACACACACGTATCTTGAAAGAGCGCACGTGTTTGCCAAGATCTTTCCCCACCTCGGATCTCCCACCATGTGGATGTTAAATGTTTGTAGTCCACAGGTCTCTGATGTCCCTCTTGCAGCCGTCGGAGGCCTGGCTCTCACGGAGTGCACTCTGGGGAAACTTCTACACCACCCTTTTCCCCACAAGCGGCCACACTGCCCTCAAGCTTGTGCTCTAACCCTTCGCCCCACTTTCCTCAGAGCTGTGTGCACTGAAAGGGAAGCCAACACTGAAGGCAGGCCTTCATCTGCTCCTCATTCTCTATTTTGAGTGCAGTGGCTTGGGGCGAGCCCCAAAGCCCTTTCAGGTTTCTTTCTCCTCACTCAGGAAGCAGAGCTGAGCAGCTTGAGGCTTTCCGTGGCCCTTCCCGCTCTCAGTCCAGGATGCCAATGCCCCGTCGAGTTTAAATTCAGGTTTGCTGGCTGCCCTAACAGCTCCTCAGCCGGGAGGAGCGGGATGCTGAACAGCCAGGTAGGGGCCTTTGGCTGGTAACGGAAGGGAGCACACTGCCCTGGCCACTGATCAGGACACTAGTGGGAAAGACGTGACCCTGGGAGTCACGGGAAGATGGGCTGGGCTGCCAGGCCCTGCCTGCTCTTCTCTGCTTGTCACTATTGCAAGTGGCACTGAGGCAAGCTGAGCGTGATGGGCAGGAGGTCACTGGGAACCCAACCACTTCTTTACCTGGCCTCGCAGGAAACTGCCTGCAATGCCGGTGTGAAGGGAAACAGGGCCTGAGGCGGCAGGCCGGCTGGTTAGGCGGCAGCAAGGCTCCCACAGGGCTTTAGCCTTGGGGCCGCCAGGCCCGATAGGCCTGAGCTATACAGTCCACTAGCTTTCTCCCAGTGAGCGTGTTAGCTCCAGATCCTATGAAAATCCCAAGTTGGGAAACTGGAGCACAGAGGCCACTTGCAATGTGGGAGATGAGTGGCGTGCACCCCAACAGGGCAGCAGCGGGGGCCTCTGACCCTCCTTCCCACAGGGCGGGCAGGGTCTCCATAGGCAGACATTCCTCCACGTTTCCACGTGTGTCACGGAAACTTGGTTGGAATGCACACTCAGGGCACACTGGAAGCTACAGAAAATAACATTCGAGAGAGGAAGAGCTGCAGAGAAGCGGTTGAAATCTAGGGCGCCTAACGCAAGACACATGGTGCTCGATGCACCCTCGGCCAAGCCTCTTTCCACGGTCTTCCTGCCCCACTGTGCACCAGCAGGACTCCCAGGAGGCAAAGGCGGGTGAGCCACTGTTGCTGAGCTCTCATCCCTGGGGTCCACAGGGCCCAGAGCGGTAGCAAGGGCGTCAGGCGCCTTTGCTGGGCATTTCTGAGTGTAAGATAGAAAGAACTCGAGTAGAAGGGGCTGGAGGTGTGGTTTTCAACCTGTGCCTGTCCCTCCATGGAGCATAGGGGAAGAGAGATGAAACAGAAGGACAGCCAGGAGGAATACACCTGCAGGCTCTGGGTTGCCCTCCCTATCTAAAACAAAGCTTTTCTCAATTCTAGGAAATCTTCTTAAATTGTATATGAAGAAAAATGCAGGCCAGCCCGATAGCTCAGTCCCCGGGGCAGGCTGAGATGATCTACGGGGCTGGGCATGGTGGGGTATGCCTATAATCCCAGCACTTGGGAGGCTGAAGACAGGAGAATCACTACAAGTCTGATTTGTGTGGTGAGACCCTGTAGACCCTGTATTAAATACATTTAAAAAAAAAAAAAGAAAAGAAAAAATGAAACTCATGATAATAGTCAGATCTTAAGAGAATGTTCTGGCGCCAGGTGGGCTGAGAGTGCTGAAGTAGAGTGGGCTAAGACACGGCCTCACAGGACCACGCAAGGCAGTGCCACTTAGACCGGTCCCACAGGGTGGCTTGCCTGTCCCCAGCAGTTATGGGGACAGCGGCTGGCCAGCACAAGGCACAGTCCCGGGAGATTCCTGGGTGAGCCTCCCGGGAGAGAGGCAGCAGCCATGACTCACCACCTTCTGCCTCCACGACTGAGCCCTGCGTTCATTTCTGAGGTTTAATTGATTGTAAACTCCCCAAAACCTCTGCGGAGGTAGCCTTGCACGGGGGGCAGTCCGTGGGGAGGATTTTGTGGCTGAAATGTATAGCGCATGGCTGGATCTGGCAGGCTGTGTGACGCACAGGCGCATACGTTGAATGACTCATAGGAGTCAGAGAGGGAAAAGACCTATGAAGTCATTTTTTCCATCTCCCCACAATCGCGGGTTCTCCATCTGCCAAGGCAGGATTATGTTCAAATATTTGATGCAGTCTAGTTTGAGCGGACTCGAGTCAGAGGGCTCCTGGAGCCTCCCCTAGGATCTTAATTCCACAAAATCATTGATCTCCATCTTCGGAAAATGTTCCTGATGTTCGCTTTAAATTTTCCTTTGCTCAATTTCATCCCATTAATCCTGCTTATTACCCCTAGGGCCACCTTAAATAATATTCCTTCTACTTTCATGTTGACATTCCTCCAACATGGGTAGGGAGGAGATGCGGGAACACAGAAATGTCTTCTTGGCTACACTCATGGTTTTAAGTATAAAAATGAAGAATAGAAATGTTCTGAGTAAGAGCTAAAATTGTCCAGGCAACTGTGTATGAAATGAGAAAGGATTTTCCAGCGTGCCTGAGAATGGTTCCCCAATCAATGGCAGGTGTTCGTGAGTTTAATTTTCATTCTTAATATGCAGAGTCAGGAAGGGTGACGTGCCACGTACTCTGCCACACTGCCACCTAAGGTGGATCATGGCTGTGTCCTCTTAGCCTTTGGGGTGAGATAATTCCATATAATCCTCTGATTATTTTCCCCCAGAGGGCAAGGATCACTTCAAATAGCACATTAGTTAACCACATTAAAGTCACTCTAAGTGTGTCGCTTCCCGGGGCCTGGAAAGAGCAGATCTGAGAAGCAGTGAAATCGGCCCCTGCCAACACGAGGCTCTGTGAAGCAGAACCCGGAGCAAGATGGCCCAAGGAGCCTCTGGGTGTCTTCTGGGTGCCAGAGCGCTCACTATGGATACAAACCTCGGGGGCTCCTCTCTGAGGGACGGCGACTCCGATCAGTCCAGGGCCCAGGAAGCAGCACTGCACACGGGCACCCTGGCATGCTTGGAGTACAGCCCCGAGGTTACTCTGAATGGGTATCATAGCAAACATCTTGACTCAAACCAACTCAACCACGCAGGAGTCCAAAGACCCAGGCTACAGCTGGCTGTGGTGCAGACATCATAAATTAAGGACGAAGAGAGCTCAAGATAGAAAGGAGGAAGGTGGGTGGGAAGCTGAGAGAGACACAGGCGCACTCCCCGTGGGTGCTACCAGGGTGCCGTGTGGGTCCCCGAGGGCCCACCTGGAGGGGACCAGGTCTGCTCCCACATGCTGTCGGCCAGCGCTGCCAACTTTCTAACGTGTTCTCTGCACGCTCCGCAGCTTAATCTCTGGGGAAACTTTACTGTGACAAGGAAGAAAAGGCGTGATAAAGTAGCTCGGGAAACGCCCACGTTTCTGCTCGTGCCGGGAACACACCAGACAAAATGAGAGCTTCAAAAATTTCATTTTTAAAGGGCCAGGGAAATAGCTCTGTGACACAAGTGCCTGCCTGGCAAGTGCAAGGTTGTGAGTTTGAACCCCAGTCCCGTCAAAAAAAAAAATGCATTTTTATTTGAATTCACTGGTGAGTCACAAGGGCAAGACAGATTTTGGGACTCAGGATCCTGTAGTCAAAGGAATCACAGAGGAATAGATTGGTGTTCTCTGAGGTGTTTCCCCCTGGGTAGCATCTGCTGATTCTCAGTGGCGGTAGGCAGAGCGTTCGTGCCAACAAGCAGCTCCAGAGGCTGCAGGCTTGAGCAATGTCCTGGCACCATGGAGACAAATATTAGAGTCTGAGACTTACCCAGAAAGTCAGAAGTTGAAAGGTCAAAACCTAACCAACAGAAACACAGGGAAATGACACTTGCTGGGCTTTCTAGGGCAAGGGCTAAATCCTGATGCTGCTGTAGGCCAGAGGCTAAGGAGATAAACAGGAAGTGTTCGCAAATGTGGAGTTTTAAGGTTCACAAGGTTAACAGTGAGACCAAAAGTGTACATTTGGAATTGCTAAGACAGAACAGCACTGGAAAACACCCCAGATATTCACAGGGGATCCTGTGGTGTCAAGGAGCAAGGACAGATCGCGGAGGCTTTAAGGGACCTGCAGCCCACCCAGTCAGCTCACCCTGCTGGCTGTGGGGATCTGCCCCAGTGGAGCCCCCAGCACGGAGCCAAAGGTTAACAGGTATATGGGAAGAGTATAAAGAGGAGAAGGTAATCACAGAAGCAGAGATGCCTCAACTGGGGTGAAACCAAACTGTTAAAATTGAAATGTTCATCTGCCAACTACAACCCAGATTATTTTTAAAAGAAATCACATGCAAATCTTAACAAAAACGTGCAGTAGTTGAAAAGAAGAACTCAGCCTGTGAGTTTAAAAGTTGCTTTGATTTCCAAAGGAGATCATATACAACTGGGGACAGGTCAGTAGAGAACAAACCAGGCACAAGCAGAATAAGAAGAGAACTGAAATACAGAAATGAGGATAACACATACAAGAGACACAGCAAAGAGACCTGAGAAACGGGGCTTAAGCACCAGCAGTACGAACTCTTTTAAAAAGATAATTATCATAAAATTCCTAAGACTAAGCAACACTACCAAGCAATGGAAATAATGCATGCAGTCTCAGAAATGCTTACATGCAACTAAGAAGATAATGCAAAGAATATTGAGTATTGAGAACATGTTTAATCAGAAACCATGTAAGAAAGAAAGAATATATTTAACAGCTAGAGCAAATGAAAAACAAAGAGATAAATATGAGTACTAATGTAAATCCAACTATAGCAGTAAGCAAATGAAATTACAGGAAAAAATATACTTAAAGAAAGAAAATCTCGGGGCTGGCGAGATAGCTCAGCGGTCTAAAGTGCCTGCTTAGGCAAGCTTAGGCAACAGCAGGGACCGTGGTTCAGTCCCCAACATCACATGCTGCCTCTGGGGCAGGCTGAGCCAGCCATAAAAATAAACAAACAAACAAATAAATAAATAAATAAAGTTTGTACTTTAAAAAAAAATAAGAAAGAAAATCTCAGGCTGACTTACCAAAAACACAGACAAGAAACAAAAAATTCGACTAAATGTTGCTTACAAGAAACACACCTTAAATATAAAGACACAGATAATTAACAAATTAGAAAAATGAAAAACTGTACTATGAAAATAACAGAGAAAAGAAAGTACAATTGTGTAAAATCTAAGTACAATGCAAGATATCAAATATTTTTGGAGCTAAAGAGGATATTTCAGCTATATGATGGCAATAAAAGTGTCAATAGTCCAGAAAAATCTAATAATTCTAAATGTGTATGGCTAAATAACCTAGCTAATATATTAATATGAAAAAGCTGAAACACAAATCTACAGTGGTAGTTGTAGATATTCACATAGTCTTTTATTTTGCACAATCTTCAAAATGCATTCAAACATCAATGATTGGTAGATCAGGTACACATTTTAATTATGCACCAGAAATAATAAAAGCCAGAATCAGCAGAACATTTTTAAATTATTAACAGAAAAATAAATCTGTCAAGTCAAAATTATTTATCTAATAAGAAGATTCTTCCAAAGGAAGAGAAAATAAAGATAGATAGAATATGTCACCACAAAACGTACACTGGAACAAAGGTTCAAGTCTGATTTTCAGGCACAAGGGGAAAGGCAGAACAGGAAAAGTCAGGTTTTTAGAAACGAAAAGCATTTAGATGAAATGGAAAAACTCTTCAGTTCTTTAAAAACACACATAGTGCAGAAGGCAGATGAGAGATACCTGCGCTTTCTGCTCAATGTTGCCTTAAACTTAAAATGCTTCTAAAAATAATCAATAAAAATTACCTTTAAAAACTTCTAAATGCATGTCACCATTTAAGAACTAATGCTCATTTCCTGGAGTGCACAAGATGTGTTTAGATGGCGGTCATAAAATAAAGAAAGAACCGTGCTCAGTGTGGAGGACGCAGGTCGTTCTGCAGAGCTACTGCGAGAAGTCTGCCCTCCACGCTACGTGTTGCAGTGCCAGCTTGATGGGCAAGGTGGAAAGTGAAGTTTCTGTGCTACGATCCCAGAAGTCATCAGGAAGGGAATAGTAGAGACTAGAAAGAAACTAACAGAGAAACTGTGAAAAATATTCAACTAGAAATGATAAGGCATAAAATCGGGAACAGAAAAAAGCAACGATACTATTAATCATAAACAAAGAATAAACAGAACTCAAAATCAAGTGTATCAAAATTTCATTAAATAGTGAGTTTAGCATTCCAGTTAAATGAAAGATATGATCATGTTGAATACAAAGGCAAGACATGACTGCATTGCTAGCAGCAGTGACATTTGAAATCCAGAGGCCTAAATGAGGAAGCGAGTGAAAGAGTGGGAAAAGATCTACTATACAAACAATAGGTAGATTCATGGAGTGGTTAAGTTACCAAAAGATGACAAGACAGAGAGTATTAAGAAAGATAAAAGAAAAATTTTGTGATTATATGACAATAGTCATTGTGTACACACTAAAAACATCCTCAAAACTGGACAAAATGAAATAATCTTGTAGTTATAATTCAGTAATATGTACAGAGAAAGAGAGAAAGAAAGAAACAAACAAATAAATAAATAAATAAATTTAGGAAGAGAGAAAGAAAGAAAAAGCACAAAAGAGTGAAGGAACCAACATATGTGCAAGACCTGGACAATGCTATCAACCATTGAACAAACTTAATATGAAATTCTATGCATCAAAATGCCAACAGTGCACATCCATTTTGATTGTACACATTACTTTAACCAACACAGGCTCTATTTCCAAATAATTATAGGAAAATAAGAACATAAATTAACATAAAGCAAGAAGAAAAGAAATAATTAAAATAATAGAAGTCAATTTTATTTAATCTATCAAAGAACCAGGTTTTTGATCATTAAGTCTTTATATTGTTTTCTTTGTCTCAATTGAATTAATTTCTGCTCTAATATTTAT
>PVKN010039007.1:0-10958 GCA_004027915.1 Capromys pilorides | reverse complement strand
CCCCAAAAAATTGCCTACCAATTTAGTCACAACAGAATTTGTGTAGTCCTAAATATGTACCATATAGTATACTGAATGAAATATAACTAATAACATAACAGCTAGTGTCTACCCTCGAATACCTCATACTGCACTAGTGCATGTCTACCAGCTGTATCATGGAAAGGGAGGAAGGCTGACATGGAGCAGCAGTTTGTACCCTCTGAATATTTTTAAATCTGCGTGACACTTGTACCAAGATTCTAATGCTGCCTACAGTAAAGGGGCCTTTAAACCATTTCTACTCCAGCTATTAAAAATCTACAAGATAGCAAGTCACTAAGTGTAGCAAGATATTGAATTATTGAGGTTTTTTTTCTTTTTACAGTAATACAAGCAAGGGTAGGGAGAAAAGAACGACATAGTCAACCAGAATTCAAAGCAAGACAGCTATGAAACAGCTATACCATTAAGTATGGCTTGTAATCTCACTAGTTGACAATTGTTTTGTCTCACCTTACGCCCACCTAAGCTTTGTAACATCACTATGAATCATATATTTCCTGTGTGAGTTTCTGTTCTTTATTGCATTATTTACTTTACTGCTTTCTCATATTTGTTTCTAATGCATTAGATTTGACTGCTCCCATTCAGGTTTAATATCCTGTGGTAAGAGGGTCAGTAACTCTCCTTTGCTATTTGGCCTGCTAGATCAGATGACCACTACTTGCTGTTATTACATTTCTAATTTTTGCCTCACCTCCAATTAGGTGATTTCTCCAAAGGAGAAAAGTTGTTTTATTTTCAGAAAACAGGAGAAGTCAAAGAAAACCTGGCTTTTAGGGCTAGGAAATAGAGCAGTGGACTAAGAGCCTGCTTTGCAAGCGCAGGGACCAGGGTTTGATACCCAGTACTATATGCCATGCCAGCCCCACCCCTGGGATGTACTGAGCTGGCAGCTGAGTCTGGGCCTGGTGGCACACACCTGTAATCCCCGTGCTGGGGAGGCTGAATACAGGAGGATCACTATGAGTCTGAGATGCGGAGTGACAGCCTATACCAAGTACATAAAAAAGAAACAACTTAAAAATAAATAGATGGCTTTTAAATTTCAACATATAGAAACAAAATAAACTATAACTGAGAAAAGAAAATAACGTGTAAAATGAGTATTTTTTTGAGAAAGCGAGTGTTTAGGATTCAATGGATAATGTAATTAAGGGAGACACAAATTTGGGGAACAAAACTGTAATCACACTTTGGGTTGGATTTGAAATTGGAACAAAGAAAAAAATGCAGAAATAACTTCCCATTAAAATGGTGCTTGCTGGCCGGGCATGGTGGCGCATGCCTGCAATTCCAGCACTTGGGAGGCTAAGGCAGGAGGATTGGCGTAAATTCAAGACCAACCTGAGCTACAAAAGTGAGCTCAAGGCCAGCCTGAACTGCATAGTGAGACCCTGTCTCAAAAAGACAAATAAATAAATAAATAAATAAATAAATAAATAAATAAATAAATGAATGATGCTTGTAATCTCACTAGTTGACAATTGTCTTGTCTCACCTTATGCCCACCTAAGCGAGTTTCCATACTCTCCACCACCTTAGATCCACCTCACTGCATGGTTTTACACTATAAAAGTCCCTGGAAGAGACAGCTTCCCGGGGACCATCCACCTGGAGCCTCCCTCCAGTGTCTCTGGGACAGGAGCTTTCTTTTCTCCAGTAAATATATTCTGCTCGTTAAAAAAAGTACAGAAAGGAGACAAGGACGTTGGGGATTTAATACCGTACCTTTGAAAAAGAAATCTGAAGCTTCGATACTCAAAACATTATTCAAGCTTTTTGCCCTTTCAGGAAATGTACTTTTAAAAAAACTTAAAGTTCTTAAAGACGTGGTAAATCTGCATGTGGGCACTGTACCTCTCCTTTTCACCTACAAGTTATAGTTTCTCAAGGAAGCAAAGATATTAGTGGGCAGTGCATATTGACTTGAAACACAGCAAGTGGCTTGCATTCTATCATAGCCTGCCAAATGGGCAAGCTGAAAGTGGGCATACACACCCTACACCACCCATCTTCAAAATGCTCCCAAGGCCCCAAAAATATACAGTTTCAGTCCATATGGTGCCTTTCTCTTATTTAGAGGTCTACACACTGTTTATCTGAGTGTGTCATTTAATTTCTGCTTAATAAAACCTTTCTCATGCATCTTCCTAACTAGTCCTGAAAACTTACTTTCTGTGACAGGAGCCTGAAAATCTCCAACCATTCTATTCTTAAGGTGTGTTAAGTTCCTTGATTTAACTTTGGAAACCTCTTGGAACTAGTCAAGATACAGAATTAGATGACTTCTTAGGCAATGGCAAGCCATTTTGCACTGAAAAATTAGATAAACCTATATTTTACAAATATTAATATGAAAGCATTATATAGAAAATTGGGATGGAAACATAAATTTTATTAAAATAGAAATATTAAAGACAGTTGAAAAACTAGTATTCAACTCCAAATTTCAGAAGAACTGAAAATAGGCACAACAGAGAATAAAGAGACAAAATATACAAGACAGAATCCAGAAGTAAATATAAAAAGATTTTCAGTTGAGAATTATGGCTGCTGTAGCGGCTGCTCATTGAGAGCAAATCTTACCTAGCAGCTACTTGGTCAAATAACTGGGACATGTGTATAGCAACAAACCCATAGTCATTTCTTTAGAAATCAGTGACACAACTGACTGAAACAATGTTGCTATTATAAATCAAAGTTTCAGCACTAGGGAAGCAATTCATTTTGGGCAAATGGAGTGCACTCACTTTTAAACACATTAATTTTAAAATAGCATTAAAAATCATATCAAGATATAGATCTGTTACTGTGAGTACCATAGTACCTGCTGGTAAGGAAACAATAGCAAAGTTCAGTAAAGCAATAGCACACTCAAATATAAAGCAGGCTTGCTCCTGTGAAAGGAGCCAGAGCTGAGGGTATTGGGTTTAGGGATTAAAATGTTGCACCAGGTCTAGGGTGCCTCCCATTGGGTTTACCAGAGCATGACTGACAGTAGGGCATAATTGACAAGGTGCGAAGTCGTGTTAGCTATCTATGTTGTGCATGTCCTGTCCCATAATTTACTCTGTTATAATTGGAGGCATGAGTTGCAGTCCATAGGCAAGAACCTTCAATGGGCTCCAGGTGAAGGAAGGTTACTGTAGCTTGTGTAGTAAGATCTGGCATGCATGTGTGCTGGTTTGGGAGTTTGGACTTTTCCATGGCAGGATAACTGGTCTTTGTTTTTCTTCTATCTGCCAAAGATGGAAATGGCTTACTCTGGGCACTGCCCAGGTTCTTGTGAGTGGAGGGTAATGAATCAACAGCAAGTAGCATGGAGGAACCGTACCCACAACTGGGCTATCTCTATTAGATCTGTTAGCTACAAATGCCAGAAAATATGCTGGAGGTGTGCAGTAGAGAAAATGTTTAGAAAGGGAAACATTAGGGGTCAGCGAATTGTCAACAGGGAATAGAAAAGATAATGACCATGATGACGTTAATGACAAAGAGGAATAAGGTACTATGAAAATGGCAATTATGACAGTAACAACACAAATTATGCAAATTTATGAAAAACAAAAAAACAGTACATAAAAAAATAAGAACAGCAAGGATCATAGAGACAAAGTTTAAAATAAGGGGAAAAATAGGTTAATGTTCTGGAGATCAGAGAATCTCACAAAGGAAGGTGGGAGGTAGCTATGATGTGCTCACATGGAAGTGGAGAAAAGCCTCAAACCTTGGAATAGAATTGGACATTGGAGACTCATTAAAGGAATGGGCTAATAATTAAATGACAGGAGGTGAAAAGGTGGCAATGTAGTTCAGGTGGAAGTGTAAACTATTTCAACACGAGCGATAATGAAGAGAAGCAATAAAAAAAAGTGGTTAACTTGAGAGACATTGTTTTAAAAGAGGAAAATTCCAAACACCTCCATTTGCAAGGCTGGCGATTCACATGAGAAATGATTAGAAAAGAAGGAGGGCAGCACACAAGCAAGCCTCAGCCTAGGATGCCAACATGAGGGGACTATTTCTACTTAGGGATTTACAGCAATGACTGCAGACTTCCAGGCACCTCTCCAGTGGTCTGG
The DNA here is from genome assembly GCA_004027915.1 of Capromys pilorides. Lineage (NCBI taxonomy): Eukaryota > Metazoa > Chordata > Mammalia > Rodentia > Capromyidae > Capromys > Capromys pilorides. The sequence continues at coordinate 6,831 of PVKN010039007.1, read as the reverse complement.
AACAGGAAAGATAAAAGCTGACAGTTGACAATATTGTTACCAGGTGTGGGGGTGCTGGAGTCTCCTCCTGGAGGTGGTTGCTAGGTTCTGTCCTGAGAGGAAAAATAATGGTCAACACAAACCACAGCAAGATTTGGGTAGAAACCTCTGCAGAGAAAGTTTGGGGCAAGAAAAAATAGGGGTGGGGAAAGTCCATTCTGCAGCATGAGGGGACTACTGTGAGAGAACACAAGCAAAGAGCTCAACCTTGACTGGTATTTTAGTATCACTCACTATTCAGGATACATCGGGTATATGCTATCCGGTCAAAAAATCTGCTCACATTCTCCAGAGAAGTAGACATGCATGAATTTAGGAATTTTCCTCTGCACAGTAGTAATTGAAAGGTCTTGCCTACATCCTGAGTCAGCTGTACCATGCTTTAGCCTCTTTTTACTGTTTTTTTTTTCATTTTTTTAAGAGAGTACAAATTAGAATCAAAACAGACAAAATTAAAAGTGATACAAAATTTCACTTAGCAGAATAATATGACTATCACACTATTCATTGTAAATATACAGTGTTGTCTTCCAACTAGTTAATTTATATTACCAGATATATGTATGTGAAGTTGGAAGAGGAAAGAAAAAATAAAAAAATGTATAAGAAACTAAGAAGAGAAAAAGAATAAGCAGTTGAAAAAAAAGAGATGAAACAAATTAAACATTATCTGCTTCATTCCATAGACCAGCAGAAATGCACAGTACAGTAGTCTAAACCATCCTACTTACATGCGTAGATAAATCTCTTTCCCCTACTCCCTCTCCTGTCCTTCTCCTCAACTCAGTAACTCTTTCCATTTGAATAAGCTCATTCCCTTTTCCTAGTATCTGTTCTCTTTCAAGTTCTCACACTAATGAGACAATATGATGTTTGTATATGTGAGTCTGATTTACTTCACTTAACAGTATGTCCTCTGATTGCATTCATATCAACAAAAGCCTCAAATTTATCCTGTTTTATAGCTGAATAATACTACATTGTATAAAAATACCACATCTTCTTTATTCATTCTTCAGTGATGGGCTTCTGGGTTGTTTTCAAGCCTAGTCTCTTGCCTCATGGTGTTGATTACTGTATCCTTTGAGTCATGAAAATGCCTCAGTAACTATTGGCATCTTTAAATTTGCAGAGGAGAAAAACAATCTTTAGAAGAACTCTCCTTAGATGATTAACATGACTATGTATAGGATAGAGAAGAAATTTTATACCAAGTTTTATGGAATTAAAGGTTACAAATGAAGACAGAGATGTCAGTCTTTTATACTGCTTTCAGCTATCCATTGGATATCTGCCAGTCCAAGTGAAGAGTCAATGCTTTTAGGAAAGCAGCCTCTAAGTTCCTGTTATAAATTATGCTTAGAAGCCAAGCATTTATAATAGATGCTCAAAATGTTTTTGTGAATTACTGCAGCAGTGTTTATCAGTTGTTGTAATGCAGAACAGACTTTAGTGAAGGAAAAACATAGGCAGAATATGACAAGACAGACGTATGTCATGGAAAGAATGAAGGCTTGAGTATGATAATGGTAGAAAAATTCAATTTCCTATTGAATAGGCTTAAAGACTTACAGTTTTGGATTAGCAGTGGGATCTTTAAACCCCTGAACCCATCCCCAGGGTTATTGTGCTGCTGGATAAAAGCAAAGAAAAGGAAAACTCTCTTCCACAACTTCACAAGATGCATTTGCTTGTACTTCGCTAACAAATATTGACATAATCCAAGATTCAGACCTGAAACACTTTTCTCTCTCTTCAACATATTTATTCTAGGTTATATTCAGTGTCAAGACTGTAGGAAATATTTATATATTATTTTCAAAGCTGTTTAATACTCCCATTCCATTATTTACATACTCAACTGCGTTTCTAAAATTCCCAATCTAATAACACTTCAAGACCAAACTTTTTACTCACCAAGAGTCTGTTCCTCTACAGCCCTTCTAGTGCCAACAAACCATACAAGTATCACCAAGCTGTGCAGTGAAGGACACAGAAACTTCCTGCGACACTTCTTCCCTCTGCCTCTGACAGCCACACTGAATTCATCTGCAAGGTCTGCCTACACTCTTTCTAGCACGTATTCTGAATCTGAGCACTAATCCATCTTCACTTTCACCATCATTTCTCAATTGAATGACACTAATAGAATCCCCTCTTACTGTTTCTTCTTTCTCCACCATCCCACCACAAATCATTTTTCACACAGTAGCCTAAACAATAAAACTTCAAGCCAGAATTGGTTTCTCCTCCAGTTAAAATACTTCAGTGAACCTCACTGCATTTATTATTGAGTCCAAACTGCTTACCGTGCTGTGTGTAGTCCACTGCAAGGAGGCCTTGATGACTTTGCTGCCTGTGACTCACCATGTTCTCTCCCACTTACCACACTGTGTGGTGCATTGCCATTCTTCCTGTCAGTAGATGTATCTTTTGCTTTCTCCCCGATGGTCTCTCTTCTGTTCATTCCCTCTGCCAGGAAGTGTCTCTGGTTGGTATTCCCATTCACTGTTCAACCTCAGTTCAAATGCACTTCAGTGACCTGACTCAGTTTGAAATTGCATGATCATTATTTAGCTCTTTATATTCTGTTACTTTGTGCGGAGCCCTCACAGCTATCTAACCTTTTATGCATTAATTTACTTATGCTTTATCTTACATACTAGACTCCAACTTTGTCTGCCTCATTCATCACTGTATCCTTAGCACCTAAGACATTGTCTGATTATATGAAAGGCATTAGATACCTGTTTATCAAATAATGAATAAAAATAAATGAATAAAACTTTAAGTTGAATTTGTCATATGTCACTTATATTCTGTGCAGTCACAAAGGAATATTGACAATGTATCTAATTGAAATGAAACTTTATTTTGTGCCATATGCATGCTACTCAGGGAAAACATACTCATTTAGAATTACTTCAGCTAATATTGCAGTTTTATGGTTCAGTTATCAGCTATCAATCTCTAATCCATTCATTTATATTGATTTGGGCATGACACAACCTCTTATGGTAATACTACTGTATTTACTCTTAGGTACAAGTACATGTAATACAATCAACATAACAGTGATATTTACTGTTCATTTTACAGTGCATAGTTATACATTCATTCTCAAATTACTTGACTTCTCCACTGATTTTTCAAAGGTAGACAATTATTTACTAAAATGTATGGGGCAGGAAAAAAATGTGTGTGGCATTTTAATTACTCACTTTCTACACCTCAGTAAACACTTGAAACCCTTTCACCAGAGGTGTTTCAAAAATTTATTTTAAACATAAGTAAAAGTGAAGCCATTCATAGTTCCATACATTTCACTCTGAAAGAAACAGATATTTTAAAAATTAGAACAAAGTTTCATAAGAGGGAATTTCACAGGGTTAGAGAAATCTCTGTCTCTCTCTGTCATAGAATGTTTTGCCTCTTTTTCCTAAATAACATCTGCTGCCTTCTGGGGCTTCCATAGAGCAGAAGGCTCATAAATAAAGTGGTTGGATTGGAACTCCAAGTATTTAAATCAGTCAAAGGAACAAACTGCAGGAAATTTGATTTCAGAGTGTATGTTTTAGAAATTTATTTTTAAATTATCTTTTGCTTCTGAGGATTTTGGTCTACAATGGAGATAATTTTATTTTCATGTAGAAAAATTGCCTCCATAAACTTACATAAGAGTCCTGAGAGTAGTCTTGGGGATATTTGTAATTAAATATCTTAATCAACATCATTAAAAATTCTCTGAATTATCAATTGCTGAAATTTATCATTACTATAATCCCATTTATATTCTTCATAACAGCTAGAAATTAATCTGCAATATTCATAAGTAAATGCATAGTTTATTCTGCCAGCCATCACCTACATAGCCTTGGTGACAAATGTGGTAAGCTGCCATGGCCATTGCAGGGGGAGTGGGTCATAGACTATGCATAGGTCATTGTCAACAGATGAAGTCCTAAGGATACCACATAATGTGCCAAGATTTAAAGGTGAAAAATCTTGGACCTTTTCAGAGATAAGAAAGCCAATTATAATGATGGTCATAACATATTGTGGAATTGGTTTTTCTGTATTCATTCTTGTCAGTGTTTATTCAAGTGCTTGATAGGTCTATGAATGTTTATGTTGCTACAGTGAAAGTACAGAGGACAGTATCTTGACAAGCATCCATTAATCATTTATTATCAGTATCTCTCTTGGGTCCTGTAAGTTTGAATGGCCAAACATTTTCACTAATATCATGAGGGAGTATTCATTTGTGTTATGTTGTTGTCTTGCCCTTCTCACTTTCCAACAGGACAATGTAATAGTCCTAATTTTCATTCACTCTTTTATCAAGAATTTAACAAAGAAACCCAGAACTATTTTCCTTACATATACTGAAAACCAACATTGCATTCTACAAACTTGAAATTTGATCAGATTATTGCAGTAGGCACTCACACTGTATGTGAAAATGCTCATTATCACAGTTATTATGGAAAGGAGTGTGGTGGTTCCTCAAAAAATTTAAAAATAGAACCACCATATGATCCTGCTATTCAATCACTGTTATATATCCAAAGGAAATGAAGTCAACATGCTAAAGAGATATCTGCATTGCCCTGCTCCTGGAAGCTCTATTCACAACAGCTAAGATATGGGATCCTCAACCAAAGTATTCAATAACTGATGAATAGATTTTTGAACAATTAAGGAATTTTTATATTCGATGGAATATTATTCAATCATAAAAAAGATTCAGTCTTGTTATTTACAACAACATGGATGGAACTGTAAGACAATATGTTAAAATAAACCAGCACAGAAAACAAGTGATGTCTTATGTACTTAGACTCTTAAAAAGTTGATCTCACATAAGTTGAGAGTAGGATGGTGGTTTCTAGACAGTAAGGCCAGGCAGTAGGGGAGATAGGGATAGGAATAATTTGGTCATCAGTTAATGAGTTACAGTTATGAGAAATAAGCTCTCAAGTTCTATGACAAAGGAATGACATTAGTAAAAACAAGGTAAAACATATTTCAAAAGCTAGAAGAAAGGATTCTGAATGTTATAGTATAAGAAAATGATAACTACACAAGGGAAGAAGTCTACTTATTCTGATGTTAAAATTACACAGTATATAAAAATATCAGACCACTACAGAGTAGCCTATAAATTTGGGATAATTTAAAAAAACACATAAGGATTCTTAATGCTAATGTTCCCCAAACTGAAATTTCTAAAATGATTCAATTTTTCCAGAGTAACTGTTGATACTCCTTAAGAAGACATCAGTCACATATAAGCTAAGGTCAGAGAAGCCTTGGGGAAAATTCAAGGTTCTTATCAGACATGCTCTGAAAAAAGTGCTTACTGTATGCACATTAGCAAATGATTGGACAAAAACGTCCAGAAGAACCTGTCCTCTGAAAGGCAGATGTAACTCTGGTCTTTAAAGAAAGACCTTAATTCAAAACTAAAAGTTAAGCTAGCCAGCATTTCTATTCAAATTTAGAAAACAACTAACATTTAGGGGTAGGAGAGTATTATAATGAAAAATCAAGGACTCAAATATTTATTCTGATACTTCCTCTTGGCTGAATTTAGAAGAAAATTCTTTGGTAAAATATGAGAAATAATTTGTTAAACGTGTTCTTGGGCATACACTGCAAGATGGTGACCAAAAAGACTATCTGCTCCAAAACCTCTAACAATAGCTATCTACATTTCTAATTACCTTTTTGTGTTTTTAATCATCCTTGTTATGGTCTGTGTCTAGTTGTCGCCCCAAAACCTCATACTTCATGGGGCAGACTTCTAAAGTTTGTGATTAATTCAGGATTCAAGGCTGGGATTATGAGCTTGAATACTGCTGGGATTATTTGTATAAGTGCTATACCCAGCCTGGGATAGGTAGCCTGAAGGTAACATAAGAGAGACAGAGACACGGACTTGCTCTCTGTAGCTATTGTGGCTGCTGCTTCTCCATTTTGCTTTCTGCCTTTTGCCATCAACATGAAAGGTTGCTCCCTGCCATGTGCCCCTTTGCCTTGGATCCAGCTGAGTATGAACTTAAACCTCCAGTAACTGTGAGCTAAATAAATCTTTCCTCCCTTCATTTTGGATGTCAGGTATTTGTCCCAGAAATGAAAAAAGAGTAACTGAGATAATCCTGTAGCATTCAGCTATAAGACTTCTGCCTCTAATTTCATCCCACTGACAGCTTCATGCATGATCCATCTTCCATTTGCATCACAGCCTGAGGACACTACAGGGTTGTCATTTCTCACTCTAGGATTTGGCATCCTACACTGAATGTCTCCCCATCACTTCTCCAACTAGCAGCTGTGGAGTAAAGAAAACCTCCAGCTAAGCAAGATGGAAGCCTATTCAGTGAGACACAGGTCAACATGAGGAAGAGAAAAGTTTTGGAAACCCCATTCCTTAAAATTTTAGACACATAGTTGAACACACTCTTCATAATTTCCCCAAGCAGGAACGTGATAGCATAGCTTTCCTTATAAACACTACATGCTCCTCTTGCTCCCTGCCTGACTTTGTTCAAGATGTTCAAGGCTCCTGTTAATCTTCTTCAATGAAACCTACCTGTCTCATCCATGATCGGCAGCTTGATTCTTGTACTGAGAAAGAATCTTCTTTCAACCAAGACCAAAAGAATTCAGTAACTTTAGTATCACAAGTCCTCTAACATTGACCGTGTCCAGTAATTTCTGGAGAAAACAAATAATGTAAGTAATATCTTCTGCCATATATAGTCTCTTAAAATTTTTCTAGAAGGTTAG
>PVKN010039006.1:0-10973 GCA_004027915.1 Capromys pilorides | reverse complement strand
CTCACTGTGTTCTGCCAGAGGTTGCAGCTAATCTCAACAGTCTCAACATTCCCCCAACAAACAATACCAGCCTTCTTGTGACAAAGAAGGTAAGAAATAGTTATGTTGATTTAAAAATAAAATAAAATGCATAATAAACTACATGTATAGAGATTTATCTAGGACAGATATTCAGAAGAGTAATGCACTCAGTAAATACAGTATTTTTATTCTTTATTTTTTAAAAAGTAATTCTATGGTCCTTTCATTTCCATGTTCTCTTCATCTACTTTGTACTTGTATTTTGTTTCATATGTAATAACTTCCCATTATGTGATTACTCAGCTAAAATTATTTCAACGGTGAACACAGGTTTTAACATAAGACAGGGATAAAAGACATAGCTCAGTGGCATACTGCCTGCCTGGCAAGTGCAAGATTCTGAGTTTGACTCCCACTACCAAAACATAAAAATAAAAACATAAAGTAAGGCAGAATGCTTTCACTCTTTCTCTTGCATATGAGTTACTTGGGAAACAAAACCCCATGATCTAGTGTACGGGTTTCTCCAAAGAGTAGCCCTGGAAGGTTAAAAGTGTAGAGTTTCCTGACAAAACCTTCTATTGATACTTCACGGAAAAAGCTGAAAACACAAACTCCTGAGACATTTTATTAATTCCCACAACAACAACAATAATTTTAAAGTGCAGGCCTCAATAAAAGTATCTTATATTATTGTCTACATTATACAAATATTCTTCTATGAAATTCTGTGGACCAGGACAGAAAGGAAGAAAAGAAGGAACAGAAGAAAAGGGAAGGGAAAAGAAGGGAAGAGAAAAGAAGGGAAGGGAAAAAGGACGTTGCACTCTGGATGGATCCCTAAGACTGCAGTATAATCCAAATTGGTTAACAATCTTTTACAAAGAAAAGAACAAATAGGGTCCAGTATACTACATTCATTACTGGTCTCCGTTGGAGACTAATGGACTGATTAGAATAAAATATTTCTCAAAGATAGCTACTATCCTTCTTAAATCTAAAAGGGGTTATTCAGCCTTTATTATAATTTAGTCATTCAGCATATAAGGAATGAGGAATAATCATAAAATACATGATGGTAGTATTTATGACATATTCACGGACACTCGAGTGTAAAGCAGGGTTTTGTTTGTCTCCAGATTCCTTTCTGAATAATGCAGTGATATCATAGATTTCCTCAAATTCTAAGCACAAAGAGAATCTCTGTGAAAGGAAGATGAGAGACATTTTCTGACGATTATAAATATAGCCAAATTTTCTAAAAGAAAATCATGAATTACATTAAAATTAGACTATTAATCCTGGGTCAAAAAATTACATAAAACCCTTATTTTTCATGCAAATACAATTCTCCACTGTAAAATTTCTTTTGGGGGGATTTATTATCTAGCTGAAAATTTCTCAAGAAAAGAATCTCAGAACAATATTACAAAGGGTATAAAGAACTCGAAGGCATAAAATACAAGAGTGCATTAGGAGCCGCCGGTTGAGTGCCCCTCCCAGTCTTCCTTCTTTTCATGGACATTTCTTGCCCTGTATCCCAGTTGTGCCCACTTCCAAACTCTTTTTCTTTTTCTCCTCCTGCTCTTTACCTCCAAACAATTATGAAATACAAAATAATTGTTCAGCAACTAATACTTGACTATCTAGGATATTTGTAGCAAAACAAACATGACAAGCATGATTTGTTATCATGCTTCCCAAACCCTTGACCCCTTCTCTTTTCCCAGCTGTATTGGACTAGGATCTCTGAGTAGCAATGAAGAAAAAAATTCAGGGAATATGTTAAAAGGGTCTCTATAATGGTTTAATAAATATGTGGAGGTTAAAATAATATACATTTCAGTGCATATACTTGAACTTCTCCTCTTCCTTCCTTCAGCATTTGAACTAATTGAAAGAGATGTCATCTTAAAGACATAAAAGGAAGAAGGAAACTACCTCTCTCTAGGATCACTTTTTCTCCAGTGAGAGCTGGAACTGAAACCTGAAACTTTTTTTTTTCACATTTCCTTACTTTTCTTTCTCTTCTCTACTCATAAAGACCATCATTCTTTCAAGAAAGATGATACTAATAATTAGCACACTATTGAGTCCCTATCTTGCATGACATCTGACATCATTTCTTCCCTTATATATTCCAAAAATTTCATTGTGTTCCCCAAAGTTCCTGGATTGGGAACCTAGAACCTCATGCAACAGTGTTGAGAGTACTAAATTTAAGAGGAGATTAGGTTATCACAGATCTGTCTTTATGATTAAATAATAACTCTTATCATGGGAGTAGGTTCATTAGCTAGGGAGTGTTTTTCAGATAAAATGTGGGGACCCTTCCCCTTTCTTGTGGGCACATGCTCATATGTGCATGGATCACTGCACACCATGTGATGAAAGCGCCCTTGCCAGATGTCGTTCCCCCGACCTTAAATAACCTCTAAGACCGTAAAGAACGTATCTGTATAAACACATTCAGAGCTGTGCTAAACCCATGCGCTGGGTGTTTCTTATCCAGGCTGATGCCAGTTAGCTGTGATATTCACCAGACCCGAGTAACAGTTCATTGTGCAGGCGGATCACACCTTCTTTTGTCATCTACTGAGCAATACCTTTAGCTGCTGCCACATTTTAAGCTATGAGTAAAGTAGCTCAAAATGTTTTTTTAAAAAATAGATCTGTATAAATTACTCAGCTCAGGTACGAGTAAGACAGTCTCTTTTCTAAATTTTTATAGGACTCCATGTACTCTCCCCACCTCCAGCTTTTTTCCCTCTCTTCCCATTGTTAGAACAACTGGAGCATCTCAGGATGATATCACATGTGCTTTTAAACCCCTACATAATTGCATGCAGTCCCAAATGTTTTAAATGCTCATCTATAAACCAATAACTCCCAAATCTGTATTTCCTTTCTGCTTAACTACACCCTGCTTTATGGATAACCTTTGCTTTTGTTTGGCTGGGAATCCAAACCAAGACCTACTGCGGGCTGTGGAATCTCTCTTAACACTGAGCCACATTCCCAGCCCCAGGTCTTATCTTAAAAGTCTTCTCAAGGATGCCTCCCTTGAAATGAGCACAATAAATCACTTTTATAGTTATAGCCGTAAGTATTATATGATTGTTATATATTATAAGTACATTTAACATAAAATTGTAGATCATAAATAAGTACCATAATATTTTCTAATGAAGATTAAATGTAAATAAAACAAGTTGGTTACCTACTTCATCTTCTCAATGCCAGAAGATCGTTTTCATGGTATTTCTAAATTTCTGCATTCCTAGATTTATCATGCATAAGCAACCTCAGAAGAGAGAAGAGAAAGTTTCTAAGCTTTTCCTCCACAGTTTTCTCGTCCTCTAGCTGCAGCCACGGTGTAGAAATTCAGGAAACCTCCATCTACGTGGTACAGCCTTGGCAAGACATGAATGTTTGACTTCTCTTAGTTCTCCTTCTGAGTAAGACGATAAATCACCCCTCTCTTAAAGTCAAATATGAAGGCTTTCTTTTTGCCTTCAGTCCCACCATGCCCGTCACTGGAGAAGCCTGAGACGCAAGCTCAACACACAGGGAAGTGAATGAACTGCAGACAACACTGCACATCGGCTCCATTTTTTCTATCAGTTGCACCTTGTCCTCAGATCAGCCCAGAGATTGCAATATGATCCAGCATCTTCCTTAGGGAAATAAAATCCATTTTGTCATAAACTGAGCAAAATTTCTTAGGCTTCCGTGAAAAGTGCTTCCTCAGGGGTCATTTTTTACACTCTATCAAATAAACCTTCAGTTGATACTATCTTCCCCTAAGCAGCCAGTTCTTAGTTAACTTCTCCATAGGATTGTGCTTTGTTTTGTTTTTATGTTTTGCTTGGTTTCCTCTCTTAAGGAGCTTTCTCTTTTTACCTCTGTTTGTTACTGCTACTGTTATTTTGGCTTGCTTTTTCAAAAAGATCATATTCAAGAGTGTGGTATTGTTAATAATTCACAAGAAAGAGACATTATTTTAAAAGAATTATTAAATTCATCTTATTTTACTCATTTAATAAATTTCTCCAAAAGAAAAAAAATAGCCACAGTGCTAAATATTAATAGGATGTTGCATAAAGCAGACTATCAACCTTTACTCTCCACTTGCGAAGCTGAAAATAGAGTAGGGGAGCATAGGAAATAAGAAAGCACAATGACATCAAATCCATCACTTTTTGTAAACATATTAAGGAAATCAACATGAAGCAATGCTATAGGCAAGGACTGGGAGTTTATTTAGATAGAGTAGCAAAGATGAGCCTGAACACATTACTCTTACTGAAAGCTAAAGGATCAGAAGTTAGCCCGGGTAAGTTGGGGGTGGGGGGACAGGACAGTTCTGCACACTGGGAAAAATAAATGTTAAGTCTCTGATGGGGGCACAGCATTTGGCCTGTGACCTAAACTGAATGGCAAAGCAACTTCAGTTACGTAAATCAGAGTCAGCAGTCAAGCTGAAGCTACGAAGGTAAAGAGAAAGCATTCCGCAACACCTTAGTAGCTAAGGCGAAGGATTGGATTTAATCCTAGGAATAATGGGAAGTTACGGGGACTCGAAATGGGGATAACTTGGTGTAGTTATAATATCCAGTGGCTTATATTTTAATGGTGTCATGTAGGATGCAGCATGAGGAGCAGATTTGTGGTGCGGAGCAGGAGGGTGAAGCAAAGTGACTAGTTGGGAAATGGTTGTTGGGGTCCAGAAAAAAAAAAACAAAAAACAACAGTAAACTAGGAAAGTGACAGAGGAGAAAGCATAGACAGGAAAGCTTCAGGGTGTAATATGCAAATGAAAACACTGGGATTTGCTAGTAGATTTAAGCACAATTACGCATATTTATAAGAACATCTGATTACTATTAATCTATACAAACAGTCATGACTTAACTTGACAATGTGATTGTAATGGGTATAATCAGTTGGATGGATGATACTAATTTAAAGGAAAGAGTAATCTAGAGAAAATACTGAAAATATATCTATAAAAAAATGTTGTACACCTTTTCAGTTAAATAAACCTTTCACAGTCATTAGTTACATATTGAGGTTATAGATTATGGTATATGTGATCATTAAATGTACCTAAAATATATCAATAAAATCTGATTGGAAACAAAAAAAAATGAACATTACAAAAATGAACACATGGTGTTAGTTTCTTTTGCTTTGCTTTAGAATAGAATTCTATATATTTAGCATTAAAATTTGAACATACCCGCAGTTAAAACTTTGAACTAAAAGTAAATGTATGTCTTTGTGTGCCTGTCACGTTTGTGTGTCTATTTAAGACTCTCTCTCTCTCTCTCTCTCTCTCTCTCTCTCTCTCTCTCTCTGTAAATATTCCACATATATGGAAGAATCCTTAAGAAAACATTAGTGGAGGTTGGAAAACAAAGACATAGGAGCATGAGAACTAATATGGGATTAGCTACAAATATAATCAAGGGACAGAGAAGGCAGATCTGAAATATCACATTAGAAAGCAGCAATGCAAAAGTATACCTAGCTAATTCACTCAGATGCCTGCTGAAGAAAGTTAAGGATCCAGGGCGCATAATGGATGCTGCAACTGTTTACTTTTTCCTCAAGTCTATTTTGAATCCAATGAGTAAGAAATACCGGGAGAAGGGCCAGACAGATAGCTCAGTGCACTAAAGCGCCTGCTTAGGGAGGCACAGGGATGGGGACTTGACCTCTAGAGCACCTTGCCAGCCCCACCCTAGGGCACTTTGAGATGGTGATTGAGAGTGGGCATGGCAGCATATACTGTAATCCTAGAGCTTGGGGGGCTGAAAACAGGAGAATCACTATGAGTCCAATCTGTGTAGTGAGACCCTGTAGACCTTGTAGAAAATACATTTTTTAAAAAAGAAAAGAAACAAATACTGGGAGAAAACACTAAAGGCTAAGAACAGTCTGCTAACTGGAATAGGAAAAATGGTAAGTAGTATAAAATCACGTTCTAGAATAAGTTTCTTAGGATTAGGAGATAACGCAGTAGAATAAGTGTCTGCCTGGCAAGCATAGGGACCTGAGTTCAATTCTGAATACTGCCAAAAAAAGGAATGCATATAATAGATTTCTTATGGGTTTAATCTTAAACTCTGTTGGACTTTGAAACCAACTTTTGTTTTCAAACTAAATTTTTAACTTTTTACATGGCAATTTTATTTCAGTTAATCAAGTTTAATGAAGAACAGACTGTTTGCTGAAACACCAGGTAAAGGCAGAGGTATGTAAGAAGAATCAAGATATATCACAAAAAGGTACAAATTACATATGAATGTTTCATTATGCATATTTAAAATGGACCAATCAAAATTAAAATAAAAAGATATATGCACATATACCTTCACAGGTTCATGCACTATGAAAACAGCAATGAGAAGAGAAACATAGACATTAAAGAGAGACATTAAGGAAAACAGAAATGACGTGAGGACTACAGTTATCCTAGTAATCCCCAGAGCTGTGTCCTTCTCTTCTGCGCTTTTTATTTTGACATTTCTCTTCATCCTGTACTTACTCCTCATGGGCAAACTTGCCAACCCCTGGCTTTCTTCAGCTACCAAGTATACCGGAGAAAACCAAATGTCTATCTCTGACCCTCATCTTGAGCCCCATGCCAGCTTCAGTCTTTTACCTTGGAGCCTTCCTATAGATGACCCTATCATAGCCAAGTACATTAGAAATTAATATAGAGAGAGGGACTGGGCTGTCAATGAGGTCAGCATGAAAGATAGAGCCATCAGCACTATAGCTGAAGGCCACGCTGAAGAGGGCCAGGCTTCAGGACACAGACACATTAGCCAGGCCTGCAAGAAAAACAGCGACTTGGGCTTACACTGTAATCAGCCTCTCTGGGTCTAGCAGGCCAAGATAGACAGCAGGAAGCAACCAATACATCCAGAACTATACTCCCCACCAGTGCCCAACATGCCTTTGCTCTTTCTCTATGCCTTTATACTCTCACTCCTTTCCCTATTAGATCAAGCTAAGCAGCTGCACTTGTGGTGTTATAGGTTAACTGTGGTCTGTCTCACACTGAACCTACATTGTGATTTTGCTGTATAAATTACTCCTGACAAAGGGCCTCACTAGCCACATACTGAGATTGCTCCTTCTCTGGAAATCCACTTATTTCTAATAAAGCTCTCTGAACCTCCTCCATTAGTTCACAAATTCACAAGTTTGTGTGAGACCACGAACTTGGCACATTTGACATGTAACAGGTGAGGAGGTTTTTTGTTTTGTTTGTTTGTTTGTTTTTCCTATCAACCCAAGTCACTAACCTCTAATACATCCATAGCAACTCATTACACCCCATTGCTCAAACCTCTACTGCTTTCTGATTCCCAGTTAAGCCATCACCATATTCGAAATTAATATCTAAACTAGAAATGTTTGGATTAGCTTCCACATCTCATCATTTAAGAGTCAGCTCTAACAATACTTCATGTAAAATGTTTATGAATCTCCTAGACAAATCAACCTCCTTCTTGGTACATTAACAATATAACACTGTTAAAATGTCTTTATTGTAACATTTATACCACTGTGTTGTAGAGGTTTATTTTTGTTGCATTATTTAACATTAAACTAAGATTTAGGAGAGGGCAAGAAATAGCACACAAAAAATTCAAGCCAATATAGCATCTTTCCTATAAATAAGTTCTCAGTTATTGCTCTGTAAGTTTATTTATTTGTACCCCTTGACTCCATTTAACAAAGAATAATCCAGTTCACACTGAAATGCAGCTCTAAACTGACATTTTAAATGCGCAGTGTTAACTTTACGTGTATTTCTGATCTCACCCTAATATTCAGAAGATGAAACTGAGCCGCAATAGTGCATATCAGGTGGGCGGCTGTAGCTCCGCAGCTGCCATTATTTATACTTCACAAATTATGAACAACGTGGGTCATGGCACATGGTACAAATTCATGTAATTGTCATGTGCATGTGAGAACAGGAGAAGAGAGTGGCACATATCTGTGTTATTAAAACACTGTCTAGGTTTAAAACATGTATTTTCATACTTCACAGGATCATGGGGTAACAATCTGCTGCTTCCATATTTTGTCTACATTGGCTGGATTTTCTGCATTTTTTTCCTTTCATGTCAGAGGCTAATTTAAGTCCTTAGCTCTGGGAACACGATCATATGTTTGTTATAATTTATCATTTCATCACTAATTCAAAGAGGAATTTTGTTTGTGCTACTATCCTACCAAGTTCCCAGACAAAGCTCTCTTTAGCAACCATGGCTAAGTAAAAACAATGAATCAATTGGATACATACAGAGACTATACATGTGCGACAGAACTCTGCCATGAAGGGCCTTCCAGAAACGACACAGAACCAAATAAGAGCCCTCATCAGGTAGCTTTCACATAAGCACATTACAACTCTTACCATATAACTTTTTAAATTCCCTACACTTACAATTTATACCAAGTGCAAAATGAATTGGCAAGCAAATCCTCCATCCAGAGAGGAAAGTTTCCTACAAGTTTTCCCACAGAATAACTGACTTATTTAAGCTTTGATGTTTTTCATAAAAGTAAAATGGAAGACAACTAACATTTTAGAAAAAGTTGTGTGTATGACTTTTTTTCTTTTTTCATTCTAATTTTTTTTATTTATAGAAAATGGTAAAAACAAAACTTCATAACAATGTAATAGGAGAATAACAATAGTTTGTGTTGTTATTGTTTTGCATTACGGCCAGCTCAGCCTGCCCTGGGGTTGGGGCTGGCACAGCATGTGGTACTGGGGATCGAACCCCCATCCCTGTGGTTGCCTAAGCTTTCCTAAGCAGGCACTTCATTGAACCATCTTGCTGGCCCGAGAATAACAATAGCTAATACAGTGTCATTTGTTATATTTAAAGTAGATGCTCACTTAGACTTCCCATATTGTGTTCTGAAACTGTCCACGAGCCTACGAATCCATCGGTACTCAGAAGAAGCGGTGAAGCAAAGAACAGACCACGGACACGCTTAATGTTGAGTTACTCAAACGAAGGAAACTGCGAGTTTTAATTTGAAGAAGCTCTAGGAAACAAGTGATTTATAGTGAGTATTTTACAATGTCTCAAATATAAAATTGATCCTAAATATTTGAATTCTTGTTCTAAAATAAAATGAGCAAAAGTCACAAATCTAACACGATCACAGCCCAACAATGATGAAGAAAGTTACAGAATTCATAAACTTTTAGTCCCTAACATTCTCTCTCACTCTACCCTCCCGCCTCCAATACTGAGGACTGAACCCAGAGTTGCATCTGGCTCAAATTTGCAGTCTTCTTGCCCCCGTCAGTCACACATAGGCACCAGACATTCTGTACTGCATTAAAAGAGACAATAGAGAGAAATGAAATGATGAGCTGTTTCAAGGGGTGACACATCAGCTACTGCATTTCTTGGACGCCAGGCACTGGAGCCTAGCAAGCACAGATCACAGCAACAGAGGTCTACAGATCAGGTGAGCAGAATCTTGGTAAGAACATACTCAACTGAGCATTGTAATCCTTGAACGCAAGACGATAGACTATTCCATCGGGAGTAATATTTAGCTACTATATCCAATACTGCAGTGAAGAATACAAAACACAGGTGAGCATAATGCCTTCCTACTGTACTTTAAGAAGCAGGAAAATCAATTGCTGAAACGCTGGGTCTTGCTGCTGTGAGCAAGATCATTCGGTACCTGTCACTCTGTGGAGAAAGTATCACTGCCACAGCTTTAAAAAGTCATGGGGGAAAGTTAAGAGTGGTTTCCTTTCATCCCGCGTAATCATTTTATGAACTGTGTGATTGGCCCTGGTGCCTCACCTACATGTCTAAATAATCTGGAACATCCTCTACATTTAAGACAGATAAAGCGTAGAAGACTACAGTGTGAAATCAGAAGGGGTGAGGAACTGGCTTCCCCTTTTAAGAGCGGCATCAATTAAGCCCAGGGGAGGGGGGGTACAGTTTACTAGTTAATTAGTCCAGGGATATGGTTCTTTCATGTGTAATTCAGAACAGGAACACCTGGTGTGCGGCTCTTCAAAGCGCGAGGGGGGACAGGGAAGCTGAACAATGCAAGAGAGGTCACAACAGAAAGCAACAGCACAAGAACAAAAACTGTTTCCATGTGACCTTCACCCTGCTGTAAATAAAATGAGATTCCCAAGGGGCGACTCCCCCACTGGTCCAGGGAGAACAAACAGCTCCTGGCCCTCTCAGGGAGTTCTAAAAAGACATGGTGTTAACTAATTGTTTTATAACCCAATTAAAAAGAAAACAGAGAGCCAGGGAAATGCAACTAGGGATATAATGATTATAATCACATCCTGATATATAGCTCACACCAAAAATATTGACATGCGCGCTCGCTCTCTCCCTCTCTGCTATGTGACCTGGACTGCCCAGGTAACATTCCACAGAATTAGGAAGGGAGGTGTCTGAGACAAACTACCTTGTTCTACTAAATCGGAAATTGAGCAGTTTGTTAATGCAACACCTGTCCTTGTGAATTCTAAACCGCTGAGGTAACTTTTCTAAATTTTTAAGTGTGTGTTGTTTTTAAGCATTCTGGTTGTAGAGAGTTGACTAGTGTAGATAACCAAAACTAACGTTTAAATTGAATTATACAATATAACAAGCTATAGTATGCACATCCAAAAGAATAGGGGGATGCAGCAAATTTTAAAGTCCATTGACAAGAGAAATTCTGCAACACAGAATACTGTGTCTAAAGATAGCATGAAAAAATCTACTATAAATAGTTTTAACGTAAAGATCACAGGCTCAGAAGAAAATGGCTTATCAATTTTTAGCATTGGTTATACTTTTTTTCGGCCTTAGGGGACACTTGACACAACAAATACACAACTAGATAAAAATAATAACACAGACAAACAAAACACAGGA
>PVKN010039005.1:0-10954 GCA_004027915.1 Capromys pilorides | reverse complement strand
TAGAAATTATTACCACCCCTCTCTAACCTTATTCTTATGTATTTTTGAATCCTGTATAAAAACTAAAACTTCTATGATGCTTTACATTAGAGACAACTGTTCTAGAGATAGGGCTTTATGCATTCAAAAAGTCAATGCATACCATAACTAATGTCCACTCATTTAATGTATGCTGAGAGAACTCATAAACATTAAGTGGAAGCATATTGAATAAAGTAATCTCTGAGTTAAAAGTACCTTAGAGTATGTTATTTTATTGGGAGGATATGCTAAACACAAGCATTGAAAATACTCAAGTTTTCATAAAAGTGAATGAATTAAGTAAGATACTTCATACAAAAAGAGAAAAAAAAAGAAACACTTTTTTTTTTGATAGTTTCTCACTACATATCAGACTCATAGTAATCCTCCTGTTTTCAACCTCTACAGCCCTGGGTTTACAGGGATGCACCACCATGTCCAGTCTCAGTTGCCTTCTCAGTGTGCCCTGGGGGAGGAGTTGGCATAGCACGTTGTGCCAGGGATCGAACCCTGGGCCCTGTGCCTGCCTAAGCAGGCACTTTAATCAGCTGAGCTTTCTGACTAGACCAAGAAACACTTTCACTGTCAGGTACATTTAGGAAAAATGATATTCAAAAAAGGTAAAATATTGTAATGAAAATTGGTGGAAAATGCTGCCTTATTGTTATGGTTTAGAACCAGAATGACAGTAGAAGTCCCTTGTGTTCAGCCCTCGGTCTGTTCAGGAGCAGCAGGTCACAGGGGCTCCTAATGCTGTGAGGCTATTCTTCGCCCTGGCACCTTCTTTTGCTCTCTTTCTCCTGTAGGGCCACAAGGAGGTGAATGTCATTTGTCTGCCAGGCCTCTTCACCACATGATGTCCACATTGCAAGCATCGGTCTGTTAACTGAGACCACAAAGCCTGAGGCACTGAATCTCCCCCTGTAAGTGATAGGCATGGGAGTTCAGTCTTAGTGAAGAAAAGCAACTACTGTGGGAAAACAGCACTAGGAGAAGGACCACTGCTGTGCCTACACTTGACATGTAGCCTTTGAGGGGAGGGCACCGGAAGCTTTGAAGTTCAGCCTACAGAAGCCCTGGAAGGCTGTGTGCTGAGCTAGAAGGGTGTTTCTGGCCAGAGCTCTGATCAGTGTTGATAGAAACGTGGACAGTAAGGTTCCAGCTGAAGATGCTTCCCAGGAGTGGGAGGGCTCTGTTGGATACTGGAGTGGAGACCATGACTGCTGCATTCCAGTGCAGACTTTGTTTGTATTTGTCCTTGTCCTGGCACTGAGTGACACTGGATGTGCAGTTGGTGGGCAGCTTGTGTGGAAGTGTCTGCCCAATTCCTGATGTGCTCAAGATTGGGTAATTTTGAAGGTGGCTGGGTTAGAGTGTAAATGTGGAATAGGGTGTGATATTTGGATTAAAGGTATGGATTATGGAAGCTACAGTCTGGGTGTGGATAGTATCAATGTCATGGTCTGATGTTTTTTGCAAGGAACACTATAATACAGGACACATTTTACAACATTTTATAATGAATCACCCAAAGAATTATATATAAGTGCAGGAGACCTACCTACACACTGAACAATAAAGAACTCAACTTAGGGCACAGATACTAATATCCTACATGAGTTCAGAACAATGCCTCCCACAAGTCCAACTGGAGGCCTAGAGCCCACAACAAAACTGCCCTAAAAGTGCCACTGCTGTCCTCAGCAACAGTGAGGTCCTGAACTCCTCCAGTGACGAGAAAGGCTGAGTTCCCTTCAGCAAAGCCACTGTGACAAGATTCTCCATGAGGCTGAGCAGTGCACCATCTTCCCCTCCAGAGCCAGGAAAGGATGCTCAAGATGAGAAGCAAAGCTTCTCCAAAGTACATCAGAAAAGCCAGCATGACAAGGTCCTCCAACATAACAGCCCAAGAGAACTAGCAGCTTCCAACAGCTCTGACAGCTTCTCCAAACAGCATCCCTAAGGGTTTTTGGCAGCTTCTCCTGTTCTGCCTTTCTGTTCCTGGGGACAATCTTCAGGTGGCCTCCGGCACCTAGCACCATGCTAGTTTCATTCAGAGGAGTGTAATAAATTGACCATTAGTTAAAAATCTACTATAATTAGTCAGTAAGCTTGTGTTCTCCATGGAATATAAAGAAACAGGAAAAGGCAGACTGCCACTGCTGCCCACTGACTTGACTACTTCCTGCCTTCCTACCTGCAATACCATGGACTATTTCTCCTCTGGCAAAGCATTCAATCCTGCTTTGAAACAAAATAGCTATGGTCTGAAACCACCACCAACTGTGAGCTAAAATAAACCTTTACTCTTTTAACTTTGGATATCAAGCATTTTGTCTCAGCAATGAGAAAAAGTAACTAAGACACAGACTTATTGCTCCCAAGAAGAAAATGCCACTTTAGACCCAAATTTAGATTCCACCATACATATTATAGGATGCATTCAACCACACAGACTGAAAGATAGAAGAGAAAACAGAGCTAAGTGATTTCAAAAGTTTACAGTTTCACCAGAAAGAAACACATTTAAGGTTAGGATCAAAGACAGTATGGCTGCTGAAAAGAATGACATTGAAAAGAAATCACAATCCTTGCATTAGGACAAGGGAAAAGATGGCTAACAGACATCTCAGAAATATGAGGAATGGAATACCATTTTCAGCTCTATGATGTGAAGCAGAAAGGTCCTTTGAAAGTATTTACTTTAAAAAAAATAGCTCCAGGGCCTCCTCATGCACTTTGTCTAGAAGTGTTTCTCTGATTTAAATCATCCAAGTATTGAGAGGACACTGCAGCCATGGTCCAAGGGAGGTAGGAGACTGCTTGAGCCACCAGCAGCCTTTGGTATCATCTATATCATGGTGTTTCCCAGGAACACAGAATATAACAGTTTTGAGGTCACAGAGGTTCTGCCAAGATTTCAGAAGAAATTTTAGAAGGCCAGGAGGTTTGCTTCCGAAAGAGCAATGTATGAAGCTGTGGAAATGAAGCCAAAATGCAGCGGTAGCCTCAGCCAGTTGGAAATGCAAGAAATATGCAATATCTGCCAAGGGGATTCATAGGAAGCAAACAGAGCCAGCCCAAGAGAGAGCATGTGGACTGGAATCAGCCAGGAAGCAGGGGAGAGGCAGCCCATGCCCTCTGGGGCACACACATCTGCACAAACTGAGCTGGGTGCTGAGCACCAAGCCCTAGCTTTTCATGCTTGTCCTACTGTGCTTTTGTCTTGCTTTCAACTTTTTTTTAACCTATTGTTTTTATTCCAGTCTTTTAGGTGGGAATGTGTTCCTTCCAGTACTTTAATTAAACATTGAATTTTCCTTTTAATTTATATAGGGCATCACAGCTAAACATTTGACCTGAGTCTCAGGGGAGACTTTGGACTCAGGTCTTTTAGCAATATTGGAATTATGAAAACTTTGGTAAATCCTAGTGATGGGCTAGATACATTTTGCCTGATAACATGATCATGAGTCTTTGGGAGTCAGGAATGGCAAGTTATGCTTGTGATCTACAATATGTCCCCAACATCTCATGCCATACAGTCATAAGTGCAAACTTCTCAAAAGAGCTGGGCTGCAGGAGGGCATGACCTGGGTGTGTGTGTTTTTGTCTTTGCCTCTTCCCTTTTGCTGGCTCTGCTCCCTGGTCACTAACAGGTAAGCAGTTTTTCTCTACTGAGTCACTTATACCTTGTGTCCATTGACAATGAACTTAAACCACCTAAAATTGGAGCTAAACTAGAACTTTCCTTTAAGTTATGTGAGCCAGGCACTCTGTCCTCGAGACAGGGAAAAGTACCTAATCACTTATCCTCTTTGAATTATTTTAATAATTTCCCTCTGTGTACTCAAGCTTGTTTTGAAGTAAACATAGCAAGATCGGACATTGGGTTTTACTGTAATAATGGCTCCATTCTATGTCTTGTTTTCCTCCTAGTAGCTGTGTTGCTCAGTGATATCTCTCCCTCCTGACCTGGCTTCAATGGATGACTTGATTTGACTACAGGTTCAGTAGAAAAGCTATGAATACAAGATGTGAAAGTGACTTGCACATCACACCTTGTCTGCTGGCTGCTCCAGGAACCAGACTCCCTGGTAATTTTGAACAAGCCCAGGCTAGCCTGTACTAATGATGGAATTTGTGGGCCACTCACGAACTCATGCTTTGCCAGCAGAACTGAGAAACACCAGCCCCAGAAGTCATGACATAGTCTGCTTAAGGGGAGGCTGATTCAAGTCAGAGGAGTTGCTTAGCTGATCTGCAGGTGGGTGGATGATATGTGCAAGGCTTTTCAAGTGTACATGTTTGGTTTCAATGACTAATGAAAAAGGATGTATCCACACAAGTCTGTTCTCTCCCACACTACTAACACAATAATTATTTTGATGAGAAACTTGCAGGTATAAAAACACTATTTCTCTCAGTTCCTTGCAGTTGGGTATAGCTATATGCCTGGTCTACCCAGTGAGAGCTAAGAACATGCTCTTACTTGTTTCTGCTTGCAGTATAGATGAAATGCCAGGGGATATGCCAATATCTTATAAAAACTGGACTGTCACTTGATAAGAGAACAGAAAACAAGAACAAGCTTGTTCTTATCACAAAAAGCTATGTCCAAGCAAGTAGTACCCACTTCTAGATAAAAATAACTCCCTTTTTTCCTTTCATATATTCCTTTTTGGTTTCTGAAAATGTAACTCAACACATGGCTAGCTAATATGTACAACTATCAACCATCATTTGTAAATTAGACAATTAGACTGAAGTAAGTTAATACTCCTATATTTATCTGCTCATTAGTTTCGAATCAACATATATATGACATACATGTGTGAATAAACTGTTCTATACTGAGAACCTGAGAACTGCTAAAATTTGAACACATTTTGCTTAGAGCTACATATTCTGAACTGATATTCTGTGCACTTTTCTTAGTGCTGATTTTTTTTTTTTGGTGGGACCGGGGTTCAAACTCACAACCTTGCACTTGCCAAGCAGGCACTTGTGTCACAGAGCTATCTCCCCAGCCCCAGTGTGCACCTTTCTTGATCAGGTTTTTTTTTTTTTTAATTGTATTAATTTCAACAAGAAAGAAATAGCAATGAGACAGTTTGAGAAACCATCAGTAAGACAGCCACAAAAATCAATACAATGCTTATTGTTATCTTCATAGGAGTTGTCCAGATTGCAAGAGGCAGGCATAACTTTTCTAAAGACTATTGGTATGAATATTTCTTCTAAGTGAACTAAGAGAAAGTAGTTATATGTCTAGTCCAATAGTCCACAATAGTAGTGGGTTATCAGCAGAAGTGGCAGTGTCAGAAACTGTTGAATTGAGCCTTTTGCTACTCATCATACTAACTTTGTAATACCCTGATCATCTCCAAAAGCACACATTTTAAGATTTTCTGTGGAACATAGCTCTGGAAAATTCAATTGGGGAATGCTTCTTTAAAGGTCTATTAGAGAAGGAACAAGAAATCAAGTTAGAATGATGCTGCATTTTTTCTCTTCAGGTAACAGAGAATCAATGGCCAAATTAATGGAGAAGCAGTGGGAGATCAGAAAGACACAAAGAGAAATGTTTTAAGAAAACAGAATTTACAATAATGCTCAGGTGTGAAAGAGATGGAAAAGGTGGACTCCTGTGGCATTATAAATTGAGAATATAAACCCAGTGAGATTATTTGGAGAATTGCGCTCCACTCAGTAGGAGTACAGTAACTTTGGGTTGCCTGAGAAAACTTTCATGCAGTGAATATATACTAGGGCTATTGAATTTAGAGAGGAGGGACACGCAAATGTTTAGCAAGTGCTATATCTCTGGCATTGACCAGCTTAAGTGTATGCTGATCATTGTACTTTCTAGGTAAATAATATGTTCAGGTTAATATGAGGTTCTCAGGAACAATGCCAGAAAACCACATTGAAACATTTTTTTAAAGAAGTAAAATGCAGCATAAAGTAAAGGGAAGGGTGAAAGTAAAGAAGGAATAATTGTACAATACACTAATAAATGAATGAAACAGGAAAGACAGGATGGACAGAAAAAAAGGGAAGGAGAGTAAAAAGCAAGAAAAAATAGGAGAGAAAAAACATCAAGGAAAATAGCTTAAGGTTTCAATGAGAACATTTCCTACCACATGCTGGAAAATTAAAAGTTTTCTTCCATAAACACACAAGATTGATCAAATTTTATGCACAAAATGTCACTTGTTCGATACGTTACACACTTTTCTATAACGATTAGAAAGACACACATTCAAAATAACAACCAAGATCAAGCTAGAGATATTTTATCTAAGTGAAATAACTGAAACCTAGATATTTTCCAGACATCAAGATGTGTTCTTAAGAAAAGAAATTATTATTGGTATTTTAACTACTAATGGACATTTGATGGTGTTGGAGATAAGCTGCACATTGGAAACACAACATCTCATATGGATTTCCAGTCTCTAAAAAATACTAGTACCAGTTGGAGGCTGATAACAAGCAAAATATAAGCTTAGAAGTCAACTTTCCATGTGTTGTTTTCCCTTCTTTTTTTTTATAGTTGAACAGCAAACTTACACTGAAATAAATACAACATCTGGTACTGAAGATAACACTCTGACAGAAAGCAAAACAATAGTTTGAGACAGTTTTCCCACAGCAGTCCAACTACATCAGAATTGATGACACAGAGCGAAGTACCTGACGGATTTCTACTGGGCAAGTATGTGAGTAATGGGAATGAATGTTCTTTACTCTGGGTCATTTTCCCATGGAATTTAGGTCTAAAGAGTCAAAGGTACACTGGTTCTGCTGCCAAAATAGATTGTGAATTGTCTTTTGTGCTTAACTATACTAAAACTTAGTTTATTTTGATTTTAAGTTATTATTTAGATTTTTAATTTATAAGGCTAAGAAATATATGTATCTTCTGTAATAGAGAGATTTTTAAGAGACCCATAACATATGCCAAATGTAATAAGATATTGGAAACTGTAGAAAATTCTATTTCAGTCTGTGGTGTTTTCCTGAAATTTCATGTAAAGGCATTATTAAAAATTCAATTAAGGGCCAGCCAAAAGGCTCAGTGGATTAAAGAACCTGCAAACAGGCACAGGGGCTGGGGATTTGATCTCAGGGCCTGCCGTGCTGGCCCTACCCCCGCAACCCTGGGGCGTGCTGAGATAGCAATTGAGACTGGGCACAGTGATGCACCTCTTGGGAGGCTGTAAATAAGCGAATCACTATGAGTCCAATCTAGCAGTGAGACCCTGAACACCCTGTAGACCCTTTCCTAACAAAATACACAGAAAAGTTCAAACAAGAGGAAAGTTACAAAATTTGTATGTATGTGTCTGTCTGTCTACCTGTCTGTCCCTGTGTGTGCCTATGTGGCTTATTAATAATTCGCCTTACAGAAGATGTCTTATCATGACAAAAATATTAGAAATGTTGCAGTCTTAAGGAACTGTCAGCGTGCTTTAGTCACTGCAAGGGAGTAGTGTGATGATGCCCTGTTAAACTGGAAGACAGTGGGCCAGTGAGATAGCTCAGCAGACTCAGCACCTGCTTAGACAAGCCCAGAGACCAGGGTTTGATTCCTGGCACCACGTGGCATACCAGCCCTAACCCTGGACACACTGAGCTGGCCACCGAGAGCAGGCTTAGTGGCATGCACCTGCAATTCCAGTGCTGGGGAGCCTGAAACAGGAGGTTCACTATGAGAGTAAGCTGTGCAGTGAGACACTGTACCAAATATATTTTTTTAAAAAACCTGAGTGACAAGAAGTTCTTTGAAACCAGTAGTAGAGGAAATGAAAGAGCAGATACACTCTCAAAAGAAAATGAAATGATGTGTGAGCAAATATAATAAAATCCTTGTAGTTGTTTTCAATATAAACAGAGAAAAAGTTAATAGCAACTCGTAATTACTAGAAAAATGAACTATAGCAGTGAATGGAGACAAATCTTCACAAAAATCAGCATTAGATAGCATTAAAAAATCCCCAAATTTCAACCCCTTTTCATGATAAATATATGTTTCTCTTTTATGCATACTGATGCATATAATGTAGTTTGAAAGATTTCTCTGCTACTGTAACACAAATGACAACAGAAAGACAGGGTATTCTTCCACCATGAAGTTTCACCACTCTGGATTGCACCATTTCTTACTATGCAAGCAGAGACAAGTGTAAAAGATTATAATGGCATTATCTATTCAGGTCTAAATGCATTGTGCTTTGTCCACAATTAGGTAGAATTCAGCTACATGGTGCTAAGTGGATGCAAAAGAGACAGGGCAGAATTACTGGGATACATCTTAGATACATTTCTTGTTGCTGAGACAAAATAGCTAACACTTAAAGTCAAAAGAGGAAAGGTTTATTTAGCTCACAGTTTTTGAGGAGCTTTCAGTTCCTAGTCAGCTGAGTTCAAGTGAGGGTAGCAACCTGCAGAGGGGTGACAGCTTGTGCCACTGGAACACAGTGAAGCCACAGCAGAGGCAAGCCTCTTTCCATCCCTGATACTGTGTCCAGCCTATCAGGATTGTAGTGGTGCCAGTCCAACCAGTGGACAGATCCAGCAATCACTCACCCATAACCTTAGTGTTGAACCATGGCTCAATCACACTCTCGATGCAGCCACCTCTGAGAAACACTTACTTATGACTGCATCAGGCTTTGAGGGGACATCTAGATACAAGCTAACCCTATCTGCTCAGGTTGAATGTCAATTAATTTCGTAAAACTTATTATTCCCTGTGGCATGTGCCCTAACTATGGTAAAAGCTTGATTAAACATACAATAAATAAATGTAATATTTTAAACTATTAGGATTTTCCATCACATTTTCTATAAAATGTAAAAGATAAGTCATATACATAATTCTCATGCTTCATTAATGGAGTGATATCTGGGTGATCCCTTTTAGGTGTAAGATATACCATTTGATCAGCTACATTTAAAAGAAGAGCAACAATAAGAAGCATTTGACCCTTTGTATAAGTTTGTCTTACAAATCCAAAGCCATAAGAAACTGCCAGCTGGAGCTATATAAAATTTCAGTCTTAATTTAAGATATAGAAAGTGACCACAGGTAGAATTGCTTCTGCCTACCATGTATGTAGCTCACCTATAAACACCTTAAATCTCTTGACACTCATGGCATCCAGCCACAAAGGCAGACTATGGGATAATCTTAGGCCTCTAAATAGTGGAGCCTGATTATACAAACTACCCCCAATTTTCCAGAAATTTCGATTTTCCCCTTTTCCTACAGTTTAATTATGCAGATAAAAATGCAAGATTGTTAATTCTTTCCGGGGAACTTAACAATCACATCATGCACACAGCACTTCATAGAACAGTGAATCTTCTTTATTTCAGTCCTTGGAAATATGCCAACACTCAGATATATGAACTAGAGAAAATATTGTGACTCCAAACTGTAATCAGGTCAGACTTTTCTTAAAACTGAATTCAGTAACAAAATATAATAGTGATAAAGGTAAAAATAAAGTTAACATATTTATAACTTTGATATATAAAGCAAATACTGCCTCGAGCATCATAAAATTTTCTTTCTCAGGGAATTATGATTATTGAACTTATCTTAGCTATTTGTATGGTTCAGACATCCTTGAGGTTGGATTACTGTCTTTTTGTGAATAGTGTTGATGATATCAAATTTGTTACTTTTTTAAACCTTTACACTGTTTCAAAGGCTTAGACCTAGATATTTGGAAAGCAGCCAAAAATTTTAAAATATGAGAGGCCATTTTAGGGGAAATTGCTTGCTACATTGTTAATGGCTGCATTTCTGGTCATCTATCCTCTTTTTTTCTTTTTTTTTTTTTTTTTCCAAATTTCTCCCTTAAAATCTTGCTGAAGGGAGTATCTTACAGACAATACAAAAAATTATTTAATTATTAATTTCAAAAATTGCTAAAGATCTCTGGAAAAGTTCCATAGCACAGGTCTCCAGGAGAGGCCCAATGACTATCCACTTTCTCTACACGTTCTCTTGTGTAGATAAAGATAACTGTAACTCTTAGCTCCCGAAGAAAGTGGTAATCTACCAGTAGACAGAGCAATGATTCCTGGAAGTTAAAATTTCTCCCTGACCATTTTTTAACTCCTCATGTCTCTGCATCAACAGGCTAAAAGGAGACTTAAAATGTTGGTGTGAATGATTGATACACACTGCCAAGAAGAAATTGGACTACTATTTCACAATGGTAGTAAGAATAATATGCTTGAAGTGCAAGAGATTATCCTGTCTTATTATTAAGGTCAATGGGAAAATATAGCAACCCAACTTAGGCAGGATGACAAATGGTCCAGAACTTATAAGAATTAAAATATTGGACACCCCACCAGGTAAAGATCAAAACCTGATAAAATGCTTGCCGAAGTACAAGGAAATATAGAATGGCTAGTAAGTGAAGATAATTATAAATAAAAAGTAGTCAGTGACTCTTAGACCAAAGAGAGAAATGAATATTCTAATAGTAATTAATACTTCTTTCCTATTTTGTTAATATGCTTATGTACACACACACACACACACACACGCACACACACACACACACACCTTCATTTTTATTTGAATGTAATGTTAATATACTTAATATCAGGACTTAAGTACTGCTAAATTTTCATAATACTATTTAAGTTATAGAATATCAGGAGAAGTACAACTGCTATGCAAAGAAAATAGTGCTTTCTATACTGGGATGATAATTTGGAATGAAAAATGTATTTCGATTTTTATGCAGAAAAGTTGTATCATGTGAAGCATAATTATGATATTGGTAATTATTATACTTGGGGATTAAATATGCTTTATAATATTTTTGCCAAGTTGATGAGGAGTGGAGTGGGGCCAGAAATTGTAATATGTTGCGTTGCTTGGAGAAAAAACAAAGACCAA
>PVKN010039004.1:0-10970 GCA_004027915.1 Capromys pilorides | reverse complement strand
CTGAGTCTTCTGGACAGCATCATTCCCTAGTGCAGCTAGCTTTGGCTGTGGATGTGATGTCACTTCATGCCACACACTGACTTATGAAAGATCTTCTGAAAGAGGATGGTTGTAACAGGTGCCTCAGAAAATGGGGGAACATTGTAGCTAGTGAGCACCTTTGCTGGCCTGGCCAGAAAAATCTATTTTAGCATTTTAAGTGAAATGAACCCTCAACCATTAACAAATACTTGTAAAGAATTTCAGTTAACAGATGTCCTAGTCAGTTTTAACTGAGATAAAAGCACATGGAAAGAATGCCAGCCAGTAGTATTATTTCTGTCCCCTTTTCTTTGATTATCTGTGTAAGGCTTTCCTCACAGTGGTTGTACTTGATTTGCAGTGGGATGTGAGTAGGTTTGTGGACAAAGCACACAGTGGACATAATGCCATAAGATTATCCCCTGATGGCAGCCAAATTATGAGAAGACTGCTGTAGAATTAAAGTCCAGAGGGACACTATTTTATAACTGCCTGGGCAGGGTCCTGTGTACAATAGTCTACTTCTTGTCCCA
Organism: Capromys pilorides; assembly: GCA_004027915.1. NCBI lineage: Eukaryota > Metazoa > Chordata > Mammalia > Rodentia > Capromyidae > Capromys > Capromys pilorides. The sequence continues at coordinate 10,416 of PVKN010039004.1, read as the reverse complement.
TTCTCAAAAATTAACCTGAGCTCTACACTTGGTCATTACATGTTTGTTCCAGAAAACCTGATCATCAAAAGGCTCTGGAAAAAAATGGATTGGATTTTGATTTCCATAACCCACTCTATAGGTCTTCTCAGCCTCTCTGGCATAAACTGCAAAGTTCTGCAAGGTGGAGCGAGGCATCATTTGGGTTTTGTCTTCCAAGCTTCCTGTCACAGCCAGTGGTTGTCAATTTCTGCATACACTCTTCCTTGAAGTCTGTGGCCATTTCTCCCTATCCATTTAAGTTAGAAAGCAGGAAAGCTCCTTTTCTTGATCAAACATTCTTAGCTTTACTGATTTTCTTTTCAGTAGCAGAGGAGCCTCACCCCTTCCTCCCATGGTCACAGATGCTCCTTATCTGATATGTGCTTGCCACTTCCCATTAATGTTAAGATAATGGTTAGTGGAATCTTCTTATAATAATAACTACACACATTATCTCTTCAGTCTTTTTGCAAACTTGAAGCCAAAGATCTGTACAGTTAAAAGTATAAACTCCTCAAGCAATAAGCCCTGACTCTATGGGTTGCGATAGTTAATATTAAACTTGTTCTTAAGACAAAACCCGGGTAAAGTGAGGAATACCTCGGAGGCTCACAAATCATATCTCCAAATAGCAGTCATCTGGTCAATTCTTTTGACAAATCAAAAGAGATTCAAACAGGGTTAATTCAAGTTAGTAGCTGAGAAAATATCAACCAGCACATGGCACCTAGCTTCAATAGTCATCTTTACTTGCTTCAAAGAACAATATATGTTAATGGACAAACACACAAAAAGCTTGTCATATTCATCACCATGAGAAACAGGACATAGAGCAGCAAAGTAGCGTTGCTGACAAGAAGGAGTATTCTATAGCAAGCAGCAGTTCTCAGGCTGTCATGAATTTATCTTATTATTGACAAAAGACTTGGTTGTCACTGACCAGAACTAGTGCTTTACCCAGCCCCATACCAAATCTTGAACATACAATGGATTTGTAATACAACTTGATTAAATGAAATGATTGAATTAATGAATTGATTAAATGGATTGAATTTCTGTAGAGGTGATTGGATCATGGGAGCTCTATGTTTCTCAGTGGATTAATCCATTGATTAATAGTGGAGTGTGCAAGCAGGAGCTGAGGACCAGTTTGCCCCTGGGAGCATGTCTACAGAGAGTATATCTCTTGCTGAAATTCTTCACGTGGTCTCTGCTTCCTTGCTACAAGAAGTGAGCAACTATATATCACCATGCAGTTCTACCATGGTATTACTGCCTTGTAATAAGCTGACCACTGACTGAATCCCCTGAAACCATGAGGCAAATAAATTTCTTTAAACCATATTCATCATATATTTTTTTATAGTGGTTATAGAGCTAACCAATACAGAAACTTGGTAACAAAGAATTGAGGTCCTTGTTATGACTATACCTGACCATGTGGTTCAGAAGCCTTTGCAACTGTTTTGTGGGAAGAACCTTGAAAGATTTGAAGATGTGGGCTAGCAAAGCCTGAGGTTTCTATAACTAGAATCTGATGGGTGATTTGGGTTGGAGATTAGAAGATTAGAAAGTTTATAGGCATAAAGATGAGTGAAGGGCAGAGGAGGTTTCAGGTAGGTATAGGACCCTGTTGAGAATTGAAGGAGAGGGAACTGGACTCTCTGGAAGAAGATTTGTCTACATTTTGCCCATGTACTGAGACTCTGAGGAAGGCTGTGTCTGAGTAATGCATCTATATGATTCAGCAGAAGAAATTTCAAGACAGACCAATATTGAGGCTGTGTCGTGGATACTGCTGGTGGGCTTTGGGTGGTTTATAGTAAGAACAAAGAACAAAAATCAGAGCAAAAGTATATTAAAATTTAGATTTAACCACAGAAGAATCACATGCAAAGTTAGAGCCAAAGAAAGTGTGGTACTTCAAGAGATTAGCATCACTAAGAAGACATCAAGTACTTTGAACTGGGACTAGAAGAAAGATGTCTTGAGGACATACCAGTAATCTGCAGGAACTCACCCATTTTAGGCTCAAGAGTGCAAAATTATAAACCTTTCATCTAAGAGATGAAAGGGCTCCCTGATCAAGAAGGGCTTCCTGGGGCAGCAGTCACCAATTGTCTCCAGATAGCAGAAGGTCCCCCCTGGCAGGATGGAAGCCAGTGACACCCAACATGTGTGCTTCTGTCCAGGGTGCTCTGGAAAACCCTACTACACAAATAGAGGATGATGGAAATGAAATTAGGTTTTTCAGCGCTTCCGAGTGGTAACCTCAGGATGTTCCACCTTGACTTTAAACCCAGAGTGCATGTTAAGACTTGAAATTTTCTCAGACAGACTTTTAAGATCACTATTACTTCAATCTCAAGCAGTTGATCTCTTGGATCACAGACAAAGCTGATTCACTTGGCTTATTTACAAATGGGTACATATTTAGTCATTCCCAGTTTGCCTTTTGTGGTTGGGAAATAAACCTCAAACTCTTGAAGTTGAAATACAGAAGAGATTGAGAGAAAAAGCTTTTCTTTTAAAATTGCTGTTAGTGTTTGAAACATGTTCTCCCAAAACCCAGTTTTCACTTATCATTGCCATGATTCCCCTCTTACTTTGGAAGCAACCTCTGTATCTGCCAAGAAGACCTGAACACAGTTGTAATTATCCTCTGAGGTGAGAGACTGAGTGTACTGAATGGATTGAACATGTCACATGAGTCAGCAAGTTTTGTGACCCATTCTGTGTCATTGAAATGTGCTGCTGGTGGTGGCTGCTTTTCTAAAAGAAGTTTCTAGAGCAGCTCTTAAAACTTTGCTCATGGGGCCTGTGAGATAGCTCAGCAGACTAAGTGCCTGCTTAGGCAAGCTCAGGGACTGGGTTTGATCCTCAGTGCCCCATGCTGCACCAGCCCCACTCCTAGGCTCACTAAGCTGGTGACTGAGCCTGGAAATAGTGGCACACACCTATAATCCCAGTGCTGGGGAGGCCAAAAACCATAGGATCACTATGAGTCTGAGCTCCCTAGTAAGACTCTATACAAAAAAAAAAAAATCTCTGCTCATGATCCAACCTTAGAGAGCTTGTAAGAGAAGATATGGATACTGCGTTCATCTCCATATAGCTCTGTAAGGAGAGATACGAGTTCAGAGTGTGATCTCGAATGTGTTTGATAATTTTAATCATGTCTTATAAAAACATTGTTAAATTCAGGTGATTATTTTTAGTTAGCCAACATTTCTGTATGGATGGCACAGTACTTAGATTCACATTCAGAAGCAAATTTTTGGCCTGACTATTAAAACTAGAAGGCTGTCCACTCATATGTCTGTGCACACACTGGCACAAAATGACTCATTTAGCTTTCCTAATATATTATCATTCAAAGATTTCAATAGTACTGCAGCTGTCATGTTGTTTGGCAAGAAGAGTTCATGTAACATCTTTTGTGTACATCCTCCTGAAAAGTATGTTCATAAAAAAGAAGGAAGAGGAGGAAAAGGAAGAGGAAGAGTAAGGAGGAGGAGGAAGAGAAAAAGAAATAAGCATTATTATCTTGTGCTGGCATGAGTAAACTCATCAACCTGGTTATGTACTATGGTGACTCATTAATTCTCCTTATCAATGTTGCCTAAATATCCTCTGCTGTGTCATTAATTTGTCTAGTTATAGCGTTCATCCAAAGAAGAACATGTACCACCTTTGTCTTTGTCTTTTGTTTTTTTCTGTATTTAGGACAGGGTCTACAGAGTCCACAGAGTCTCACTATGCAGATCAGACTCATAGTGATTCTCCTGTTTACAGCCTCCCAAGTGCTGGGATTATAGGTGTGTGCCACCACACCCAGTCTCAATCTCCATCCCCAGGGGATGAACTCCGGCCACTGTACTCTGCCTAAGCAGGTACTTTAGTCTGCTGAGCTATCAGGCCCATGCCCATGTGCCACCTTTGAACAGTGACCTCTTCTAAAAGTGAGAAGATCAATTCGTCACCAGCACTGGAGGGCTTCTGAGTTTAGCTACGCAGTTAGTCACTAAGGATGGTGCACTCAGTGCAGGAATATGTCATCAAATGACAGCTTTATGTTCTTTGTGTTCACAGATTGCAATTTGCAAAAACTCCAAAGCTTTGTTTTTTCATGCAGAGTGCTTAGTCTCCAGATGCCAAAACAGTTTTGAAGGTTCTGTGCCCTAATTGGATCATCAACTGTAGGTTTGATGGTCTGAATCACCTCTCACATTAAACCTGTGATTTAAGTAGGACTTCTAGTATTTTCTTTTAAATGTAAAGTTCTTAGAAATTTCTGCTCCCTTATCATTGGGTCTTTCCCCTTCTTTTAGAAGCTCTCCAATGTCTTATCACCCATTTTGGATAGGGTTAGCCTGTGGCCTACCAAAATAGTAACTGAGACAATTTCACAGTATAGGAAAAAGGCATGGATGGAAGTGGTAAATAAAATAATGGGCAGGTCTCATATGAACCAAAATAAGTGAAGAATCCTGTCTTGAATCCTGCTACCAGAGATAGCTTCTTGTGACTTGCTGGCAGGGTTTTGCTATGAGTCTGCAAGCAATTGATTTTTTATGCTCTGTATAGGCAACCTCTATACTAATGTGAATCTGTCTTTGTAGCTACTCCTTAGAGCTAGCATCACTGTCTCAGCTCCATCTCAGACTATCAGGCTCTAGATTCTCATAAGAAATATGTAACCTACATCCCTTACCACATGTAGTTCATAGTGGAGTTTATGCCCCTATAAGAATCTAATGCTACCTGATCTGACAGGAGGCAGAGCTTGGTAAATAATGCAAGTGATAAGAAGTGGCCTGTAGAGATTAAGCCTTGCTTACTGGGCTATCACAGCTTGCTGTATGGCCTGGTTCCTAATAGGCCATAAACTGGTAATCATCCATGGTCCAGAGGTTGGAGACCCCTATCCTAGGAAATTGGTTTCCTGGGATTCATTTGACTATGCTCACCCATTCATGCACCTAGAAACTGATGCAACCATAGTCCAAGCAGAGCTTGGCATTGTTTACCTAGAGTTTTTCAGACATGCAGACTGTATGAGGCTCTGGGAGGCCTCCACATAAATTTCAAAAGAAAGCCAGGCAGTGTGCCCTTCAAAGGTGGATGCATGAAGCCATGGGAAAGAAGCTCAAAATGCATTTCAGACCCCAGGAATCTGGAGAAGCTAGGAATATGGCACGTCTACCATGAAAAGCCATGGGCAGCAGTGGATTCAGTATAAGAGATAGGCTGGGGTTGGGGGGAGCTGCAACCACAGAAAGGTCATAGGGCGGGGCTGCCAAAGCCCTCTGGAAGTGACATTTCTTCACTATGTGTCCCAGATGCTGGACATGAAGCTTTAGGTTTCAATGTTTGTTGTACTTGTTTTCAGTTTTGTTTTGGTGCTGTTTTTCTGGAATTTTCCTATTTTGGAATAGAGATGTTTTCCCTGTACTACTGTACCTTGCAGTTATAAGATTTGTATTTTGTTTTCACAGAGGTTCATAGCCAAGAATTTGACTTAAGTCTCAGAAGAGGCTTTGGACTTGGACTTCTGAATAATTCTGGAACTGCTGAGACTTTGGGGAAAGGATTACTATGGATTTAGTTGGACAAAGGCTAGTTATATCTTGTCAAGAGAAATTATTAACTTGTTATTGTGCTTATTTGGAGACTAAGGATGGTTTAAGGAGATGTCACTGGTATCAGATTGATGGGGGTAAATTGTGGCTGTTAATCTGACCCATATGGCTTGATCACGAGACTTCTAAAGAGGCAACTGGATTATGGAGGAGATGTAGTTGTGAGTGGATTCACCTACTGATGTTCATGTGAAGTGGGTTGTGAAGAACTGTGTGGAGTGGCTCACCCAATGTGCTTTAAGAGTGTATATCTCTCAGTAGGACCCCTCCCCTGGGTTCTGCTTTGGGACCACCGTGAATTAAGCCATTTTACCATCCTATGCCTTTCTCTTCCTGATGCCATGTCCTCATGTTCCTGTTGGGACCAGTGGACCATAACTGAGTCTTCTGAAGCTAAAAACTGTCAGAGTCCCTTTTAGATCCTCATTTTGATCTGAGAAGTCAGTAATTGTAATCCCAAAACTACGATATTGGAACCTCACCAAGATAATTCCAATCTACCACTTCCCATGCAACCCACAGCAAAAATAAAGACACTAAAACATATTTATAACTATTGGGGAGTCAAGGGGTTCTAAGTCCAGCCACAAAGATCGTTCTCTGGAATGAAAAGAGCGACCCAAGGCCTCGCCCAACTTTATTCAGTGGAGGAGTAGCTTGAGGAGGAATGACAGAATTGTGGAAGGTAGTGAATACTATGAGCTGAGCTAGGTGGGGGTCCTACATTTACCTCTGCCACCTGCAGAGGATATGCAGAGAGAGTAATCTGCATAAGGCTATTTAGATAGTGTCTAATGTTTGGGGTAGTCTGGTGCTTTAGTTTTGATGTAATCCTTCAAGTCCCAGGAAGTCATAGCCTCTGTCTCGAGGCTCATTCCCAGCTGGTAGCACAGAGCATTAGCTCCTTGACCTGTCCCAACCTGGCTCACATTGAGGAGCAGCAGGTGTAGGTTACCAGGGAGACACGCATACCATCTTCAAAGACTATCACCAACACCTCAGCTAGACCAGTATACATTGCTTAAGGCCAACTGAGAGGATAAACAGAAGTCCTAGCCAGCTCTTACATATCAATACAAGGAAACAGTGTCAGGCTCAGTCAGAACAGAGACAGTCACAGTCGCTCTTCCTTTAAGGAGAGCTGGTTAGGCGGTCTTTCACAAAAAACCAAAGCAATCTCTCATTTTCTACTTTGCGAGTAGCAAGTACTTTGCCACAGCAATGGGAGAGCGGGTCAATGCAACCATACTTAATGTAGGTAACATATTTCCTCCATTCAAAGCCACATCTCTCTTCTGGTCAAATGATTAAGGAATGACATTGAACATACATTCTATGATTTATCATAAAGAGCCTCATAAGTGCTATTTTGTAATGCTAACATGGGAAGAATGGGGCAGCAGCAACTACCTTAATATGGCTAAAGGTAGTAGCAGGCACTACACACGAGGTCTAATACTGGCCAGCAGATACTTTTGTGGCAGGCTAATTTTTTTGTTTACTTTATTCAGCAGTTCACTAAGTATAGGAATTTGCTGAGTTCAGAGATGACCCTGTAAAGAGTTGGCATTGTATTTTTCTAGTTGTATTATTTCTGTCAGCTTTTTAAGTTATATTGTCTCACCATACTTAATCTGATTTTTATTTCTTAAGAGTCACTTAAGGGAAAAACTATTACTGAGAAAATGGGGATGTGTACCAAGTCAGTAACCATTAAAATTTGCATATATAATTGGATTCAGATCTTGCAAATAAGTAGGGAGGGATGTGCAGCCGGAGAACAAGTGCTTGGTTGAAAGCTGCCAGGAGGAGGAGCCTCTTGGGGTCAGTGACTAAAGAAGCAGAAAAGATGCTACTTTCCAGAAAAGGCAGTGTCTTCTACTGAGGCTGTATGGAAGTTAATGCATTGAAGCATCAATTCCACCTTTGAATAAAGAGTAGAGAAATGGAACTTCTTGGAATGCAAAGCCAACCTTCCCAGACAGCCATAGAATATGACTTGGGAAAAAAATAGGGCCAAGAAAAGAGAGTCAGTACTCTTCTCTCTGCCTAGAATTAACCACTTATCACCATCCATTTGCTCACTTATTTTTTTTTTTTTTTTTTGTATTTTAGGGAAGGGGCTACAGGGTGTTCAGGGTCTCACTACTAGATCAGACTCATAGTGATGCACCTGCTTACAGCCTTCCAAGAGCTGGGATTACAGGCATGCACCACCATACCCAGTCTCAATTGCCATCTCAGTGCGCCCCGGGGGGGGGGCGGCCAGCATGGTAGGTCCGGGGATTGAACCCCTGGCTCCTGAGACTGCTTGCAGGTGCTTTAATCCGCTGAGCTATTTGGCCAGCCCTGCTCAGTTAATTTTTTATCTGTCCTTTAGTCCCAAATTAAATGCCACTTCACGTATCACTCTTCATGCTGTCCTTTTGCCTACAGCTTCTCCTCCATAGCACTTTCTACAGTGTACATTTACATATTTATTTCAATGTTGGTTTGATTGGTGGTGATCTCCTACTTGGAGTGGAATTTAATCATTTAGCAGTGTCCACTGTGCACTTAATGTGCAAAAGGTGAAGTATTTGGTTAATGAATTAATGAAAGAAAGAATATGGGAATGATATCAGAATTTGATTTCCAAGGATCCAGATCTATTGACATCTTCAGAAAATAAATGAAGAAATCAAAGTCAGTTTTTTTGCAAGGTGGCCTTATGTCTCTGGGGAATGAGAGCTATATGTCCAATAGGGAAGGGACTTTGAAAAGCAGGATCCAAAATAGAAGCTAAAGAAAAGTATTATAAATTGTGGAATGGAATCATCTAGATTTGTTGGAGGTCATATTTGGAGGCTGCTTATGGGAAGGTTTTGAAAATTATGTCAAATCTAAGGACTATTGCAACAACAGAAATATTTGTAAGACAAAAATTGTAATACTTTGATTTTTTTAAAAAAATGTTTTTCTTTGCAAGCTAGGTTATAGAGATTCGCCTTTATCCCACAACAATCAATAAGTATGAAGGGTTTGAGATTTTTACTCTGCTTGTGAACTAACACTATACCTTGCCACAAATTCACGGTTGCTTTCAGAAGACATGAAATTCCCAGGTCAGAAATGAGTGACTTTGTTACTCTCAGCACAGCAGTCATGTATATCAACATATCTGTGTGTCATCCTTGCTCCCAGATCCTAAAAAAGTCACACAAGGAGGTCCAGATAGATGCCTGTACATGAAATTGGTTACATTATAATAGAGAAACCCTGAGCCTTAGAGAACTTGAATATTATACTAGTAAGGTGATTGATTTTTGCTCAGAAAGTGACATCATTACCTTGTAAGGCTCTAGGCAGTCATTCCCTTCCTTACTGAAGGGAATCATTTCTCACATTTCAGGAATGTTACCTTTTGGCTGGCCAAATAGCTCAGTGGATTAAAGCACCTGTAAGCATACTTAGGGGCTGGGGTCCATCCCCAGGCCTCCCGTGCCAGCTCTGCCCCCAGGGTGTGCTGAGATTGTAATTGAGCCTGGGCATGGTGGCATGCACCTGTAATCCCAGCTCTTGGGAGGCTGTAAACAGGTGGATCACTATGAGTCTGATCTAGTAGTGAGAACCTGAACACCCTGTAGACCCTTCCCTAAAACACAAAAAGAAAAAAAAAGAATATTATCTTTATTATTTTCTTTTCTTTTCTTTTCTTTTCTTTTATTTTATTTTATTTTATTTTATTAGTACAGGGTTTATAGGGTCTCACTGCACAGATAAGGCTTATAGTGATCCCGCTGTTTGCAGCATTCCAAGCTCTGGGACTATAGGCATGCGCCACCATAACCAGTCTTCCAAGATTGTTTATTATAGAAACATTTTGAAAAGTAGTCTGAAACAAAAGGCAAATGCTTGTTTTCAAGATAGAAATGTAAGTTGTGTCTCAGCATTGTCCTTCATCTTATATAATCTTGACTTCTGGATAATCTTCTCTATTGTATGCCACTTCATTGGCCATTCTCATTAATCCAATAAGGTAGGAATGGATTCATTTAGTATTATCTCATACACAATATATGAGGCTACATGAAGCTACCACAGTTAAGGTGATGAGTAACAGGAATCCAAGCAGCAGGATGAGGGCAATGTATATTACTAACTTCCACAATGTGCCCAGGTTCCAGGCCAATTAGTTCAACAAATCCCATAAATACAAGGGTTCCCTTCAAGTTTTTTCCCATTTGGCTAGAAGCATTAGTACAGGTATAACAGGATGTATTAATGATTGTATAGATTGTTTTTTGGTCCATGACAAGAAAATATAAGACAGTTCTACAATCCACAGCAAACTTAACCATGAATTCTAACACCAAGGTGGTATCGTTTATCAGTTCAGCTAGTCAAGGACAAACTTCACGCTATTTTTTAAATTAAAAATATTGAGACAGAACCTCACTATATAGTTCAGACTGGCCTTGAATTCCCTGTGTAGCCCAGGGTCGCCTTGAAGTAGTGGTATTCCTTCTACATCTGCATCTTGATTGCTGGAAATGCTGGTATATGCCACTATACCTGGCCTAAAAAAGTTTTATTAGTATGCATTTGCATATATAACAATCACTTTCATTGTTGCGAGTTGTTCATGTACATAATATATCTTAGCTGTTTTTACTTCCCTGAAGGACAAATTTTATACTAATTCCTCTAATTGAATGACTCTTCAAGGTGTAGATAAATAATAAATTAATTATCTCTTCATAAAGAAGCCTCA
>PVKN010039003.1:0-10902 GCA_004027915.1 Capromys pilorides | reverse complement strand
TATTTGTTTGCTTGTTGTGTTTGTTTGTTTCTTTATTTTATTTATTTTGTGGCTGGATCAGCCTGCCCTGGTGGTGGGGGCTGGCGCAGCACGTGGTGCCGGGGATCGAACCGCAGTCCCTGCAGTTGCCTGAGCTTTCCTAAGCAGGCGCTTTAGACCACTGAACCATCTCGCCGGCCCCAATAAAATAAAATTAAAAAAAAAAAAAAAAAAAAAGTCAATTGAAGGGATAAGGAAAAGTCCTAGTCAGCTTATGGAATTAGGGTCAGGCTCAGTCAAAATGGAGACAACTGTTCCTCTTTAAGGAAAGTGGCCTAGGTGGTCTTCCACAAATAGTGAGATTGCTGGATCCCAAAGGACATGAGTCAATCAGTGTACTTTGTGCTAAAAAGAGGGTCAGGGACTGGGGAGATAGCTCCTTGGCACAAGTGCCTGCCTGCCAAGTGCAAGGTCGTGAGTTTGAACCCCAGTCCCAACAAAAAAAAAAAAAAAAAAAAAAAAGAGGGTTCAGAAGGAGCCACCAGGTCCACTTGAGTGGGGCACATCTGGAAGGAGCTGCTAAGCCCAGTAGCCAGTAGGGCCCGGCCAGGCCATTTCTGTGGGGTCCAACTGAAAGGAAACAAGCACAGCAGCCAGACCCAAGCCAGGCCTGGCTGACTGTCTTAGTTACTTTTCTCCTGTTGCTGGGATAAATAACCGACACCCAAATTGAAGGAAGGAAAGATTTGTTTAGCTCACAGTTACTGGAGGTTTCAGTCCATACTTGGCTGGCTCCAGGGCAGACTAGCACATGGCAGAGAGCAGCAGTTCATGGCGGTGGAACAATTACAACAGAGACAACCGACCAAACAGGGCAACAGAGAGCAACAGGGAGAGTCTGTTTCTCTGTCTCTCTTATGTTACATCAGGCTCCCCGCCTCAGGCCACATCCATAATCCCAGCAGTACTAAAACACATAATCCCAGTGGATCATGACTTAGTCTCAAACTCTAGAAGTCCCTGCCCCATGATTACATGAGGCTTTGAGGGGACAACTAGACACAAACCATAGCATCCTGGCCCTGGACCCTCAAAGTGTTATGCACATTCCTTTGTGCAAAAGACATTTTATTTCATCTCGAAGAGTTGCCCAATCCCAAGGAAAACTCTTCACTGTGAACTCTTATATGATGCCAAGGTCTGCTGCCAGCTGGAGCAGTAGCCAGGCTTCCTTCTCTTTTGGTTATAGGGGTTGAGGGCCTGGATCGCTGAGCACTCTGACCCTGATTCTGAGAAACAAATTCTCCAAGCCGGTGCCATTTTGGAACCTGGTTTGGCCACTGCTATTGTGGAACTTGGAGTTCTGCAGCTTTCTTCTCAAGGCAAAGTCTGTCTCCCTTGGAATTCTGAAGCTGCAAAGGGTGGAGAGCTGCCACCTCCTGTGATACCCTCAGGCCATCTTTTCAATTTTCTGGTTTCTTCCCAGCAATGGAGATCCTTTTAGCTTTCTCTTTGCAGTCCATAGCTTTATTAGGGCTTCTTTTCTGGCCAAACTCACAACATTTTAAATCATTCTGCTTGGCTCTTTGCTCTTGATTTTCAACATAAATCTGACTAAAAGCCTCCAATAACAACCATGCCACCGCCCCAATAGTTCGCTGCTTTGAAATATCTTTTGAAAGATTAATCAGTTTGCCATGCTTAATCTCAGTCTTAGGCAAAGTTTTTGGGCATGAGCAAAATTGTGACAGACTTTCAGCCAAGCCATAGCACAAATCATCTGGAGTCCAACAACCAGTGCAGTCCTTCTTCCCAGCAGAAACCTCCCCAACCTGGTCTTTACAGGGAGGCCTTTTCTCAGTCTTCTGTTCTGAGCTCTGACCAGAATCTCCCAAACAGAACAGCCAAATCTGTTTCAGCTCTTTGCAAGTAGACGATCTCTCTGAAGCTTTCCTATCTTTGCCCATAAACTATTTCCAAAAACTTGTAGTACACATGGTCAGGTTAGTTACAGCAATGACCCCACTTCTACAGTACCAAATTCTGCCTTAGTTACTCTTCTCTCATTGCTGGAACAAATAGCTGACACTCAAAATGAAGGAAGGAAAGGTTTATTTAGCTCACGGTTACTGGAGGTTTCAGTCCATATTTGGCTGGCTTCAAGGCAGGCTGGCACATGGCAGAGAGCAGCAGATCATGGTGGCCAAACAGCAACAACAGCAACAGAGACAACAGACCAACTAGGGCAACAGAGAGCAACAGAGATACTCTGTTTCTGTCTCTCTTATATGACATTCAGGCTCTCTGCCTCAGAGTATCCACCTCAGACCACAGCCGCAATCCCAGCAGTACTAAAATTCATAATCCCAGCAGTACTAAAACACATAATCCCAGTGGATCATGAGTTAGTCTCAAACTCTAGAAGTCACCGCCCCATGATTGTCTGAGGTATTTTTTTTTTTTTTCAGGACCGGGGTTCAAACTCACAACCTTGCACTTGCCAGGAAGGCACTTGTGCCACAGAGCTATCTCCCCAGCCCCTGCATGAGGTTTTTGGGGGACAATTAGACACAAACTGTATACTGGTTGAGTTCGAGTTTGGTAGAACTAGACCCAGTGACCTGAGGCACACTGCTAGGTCCAGTGGGGCCCAGGCTGAGGCTCATACCTATGGGAAGATCCTCATGGCAAGCAAGTGATGGGGGTAACTTGGATGAACTAGTCTTTCTGGAAGACTCCAGGTACATGAAGGAGAGATGCCCAGATAGAACTCAGGGGGAACTGGGAACTAATCTAAATACAAATTTCAATTTATAATGTTTCATTATACAGCTATAATGTTTTCTCCTATGGTCTAAACTACAAACCTAATAGTCACAAAATTTTGTTAATTTCTAAATTTCTCTAGCTGCTATTAGTATTGCTAATTATATTACTGTAATTAGGATATCATATCTATCTTAACCACATGTTCTCCCTTGGGTAATGATATTGGGAGGCGCCTGGGTAATAACCTCACCAAAACCCTATACTGAAAGGTGGAGGCCAGTGCCCAATGGAAACCAATATCTCACTTTCAAACAATAGAGAAAGTAAAATCTTAGAACACATACAAAGCAAGAATCTCTCATGCAGGGGAGATACCTAAAGACTAGGCCCTTTACAGAGAGGTTCTGATTATACTGATATAGCTACCTCCTATCAAACTTTCATAAAAGTCTCACAGAAATCAAAATAAGGAGTTCTCTCTGAAGTAGAAAATGACAGAAAAAGGGGCTGGGGAGATAGCTCCACGGCACAAGTGCCTGCTGGGCAAGTGCCAGGCTGTGAGTTTGAACCCCAGTCCCGCAAAAAAAAAAAAAAAAAAAGAAAGAAAGAAAGAAAGAAAGAAAATGACAAAAAAGAAAAAAATGTAACCTCAGGCCCTGAGGTCATCCAGAAACTCAGGAGACATCAGCATAGCAGATATTGGAAGTCATACACCTGAAATCTCTGAAATAATAGCAACTGAAATAAAAAAACAACTGTAGAAGGTTATGGAACAAATCAGATCAGAAATAATCTCCGAGGTTAAAAAAAAAAGGTAACTATAATAAAAGAATTACTTAGTGTTTTTCTATAAAAAATAGAGAATAGAAAAATAGAAACCTTGAATGAACAATATAGGAAAGAAATAGAATGTATGAAGCAATTAAAAGAGATATACAGGAAATTAAAAACTCCATTAAAAGTTGCAAAAACAGTTTGAATGAGGGCTGGTGAGATGGCTCAGCAATCTAAAGCACCTGCTTAGGAAAGCTTAGGCAACTGCAGCAACCGCGGCACCACATACTGTGCTAGCCCCACCCCCAGGGCAGGCTGAGCCAGCCATAACACACACACAAACACACACACACACACACACACACACACACACACACACAAATAAAATAAAATAAAAACAGTTTGAATGAATGTGAAGATAGACTTTTAAACCTTGAAGACAACATCACAGTTAGTGACCAGGAAAGGAAAATCTCTTAAAAATAAAAATATCCAGGACATAATAATTCAACAGCTACAAGACAATGCAAAGATGAACAACATAAGACTAACAGGCATCAATGAGAAAGAAGGAGCCAACACAAATGACATAAAAAGAATATGGGCAGAAGTAATAGAAGAAACCTTCCCAAATATGGGTAAACAATCTGACACTTAGGTAACAGAGGCATATAGAGCTCCAAATAATATCAACTCGAATGAAATTACACCCAGACATTTAATAACCAGGGTTCCAGAAATTCAGCGCGAGAACAACATACTAAAAGCCACTAGAGAAAAGAAATAAATCACATTTGAAGAAAAACTCATCAAAATACTAGCAGATTTCTCATTTCAAACTATCAAGTCAAGAAGAGCATGGAGTGAGGTATTTTTTTTTGTGCGTGTCTGTGTGTGGGACCAGGGTTCAAATTCATGACCTTGCACTTGCCAGGAAAGCATTTGTGCCATGGAGCTATTTCCCAGACCCAAAGTATTTTAAGTCCTGTAAGAAAACAAATTCCAGTCCAGATTGATATACCCAGCAAAACTCTTTCAAGTTTTTTTTTTTTTTTAATTTTATGTATTTGGTGCAGGGTCTCATTACACAGCTCAGACTCAGTGATCCTCTTGTCCCAGTCTCCCCAGTGCTGGGCATACAGTTGTGTGCCACTGCACCTGGTCTTGGTCACCAGCTTGGCACACCCAGGGAGAGGCCATCATGGCATGTGATACCAGGAATCAAACTCAGGTCCTTGTGCTTGCCTAGGCAAGCACTTAGACTGCTGAGCTATCTCCTCAGACCCTCTCTTTCAAGTTTAATGGGGAGGTAAAATACTTCCACGACAAACAACAACTAAAGAAATTCATGATGACCAAACCAACTCTACACAGAGTACTAAAAGACATTCTATTTTTTTTTTTTTTTATATGGCTGACTCAGCCTGCCCTGGGGGTAGGGCTGGCACAGCATGTAGTGCCAGAGATTGAACCACAGTCCCTGTTGTTGCCTAAGCTTGCCTAAGCAGGCACTTTAGACTGCTGAGCCATCTTGCTGGCCCTAAAAGATATTCTAGAAAGGGATCAAAATGACCACAATTCCAAGAATGACAACAGAAAGAACCCAACAAACAGGGCAACAATTAGGAGAAAACAACAGGAGAAAAGTAGGGAATCAACAACAGGAAAATAACATGACAAACAGAAGCCAATATATATCAATTATGTAAATGGACACAATTCACCACTTAAAAGAGATAGACTGGCAGAGGGGATTAAGAAACAAAACCCAACAATACATAGTATATAAGAAACACATTTAACTCATAAAGAAGTTCATAGGCCAAAAGTCAAAGAATGGAAAACAATACTATATGCTCCAGCAGCTCAGAAAAAAACAGGGTAAAGGGCTGGCAAGATAGCTCAACAGGCCAATTGCCTGCTTTGGCAAATGCAGGGACTAGGGTTCTATCCCAGTTCCTCATGCTATGTGGGCCCCACACCTGAGCCAGCAAACAAGACAGGGCATGGTGGTGCATGCCTGTGATAGCAGCGTTAGGGAGGCTGAAAACAGGAGTATTACTACCAGTGCAAGTTGGTAATGAGACGCTGTACCAAATACATAAAAAATGAGAATACTCATTTCTAATTTTTAAAAAATGTATTTGGTGTCTACAGGGTCTTACTACAAATTGGACTCATAGTGATTCTCCTGTTTTCAGCCTCCCAACTGCTGAGATTACAGGGGCTCATCACGATGCTGTCTCAGTCACTGTCTCAGTGCACCCTTGACGGTGGGGCTGACAGGGCAGGTGGTGCTGGGGATCGAACCCCAGTCCCTGTGTCTGCCTAAGCAGGCACTTTAATCTGCTGAGCTATCTGGTTGGCCCTCAAATACATAAAAAATGAAAATGAAACAATAAAAAAGAGGGTTGGTAAAGAGAAAAATATGCCTGCGCTTCCAAGGGAAGTCATGTGGTCAAGCAAGGACCAGGATCCATCTTGGCAGATGGCAGAAAAAAAAAAAAACCCTGAAGAGGGCTATTAATACTAATACTGGGGCCAGTGAGATGGTTCAGCTGTCTAAAGCACATGCTGAGGAAAGCTTAGGCAACCAGAGGGAACACGGTTCGATCCCTGGCACCACATGCTGCACCAGCCCCACCCCCCAGGTCAGGCTGAGCCAGCCATAATAAATAAATAAATAAATAAATTCTTTAAAAAAATACTAGTACTAAATTAAAGGCTAGGCTAGTGTAGTGGTTGATACGTTGTGTCAGCTTGGCTGGATGACTCAGCAGCCAGGTTCCCTGCTGCTGGGGGTCCTGCCCTGGGGTACATTTGGTTCCTTCCTAGAGCATGACCAGGGTCTGCCCTGGGGTATGATTGGCTCCTCCCTAGGGCAGGACCAGGGCCCATCCTGGGACACAATTGGTTCCACCCTAGGGCACAATGGGCCCACCCCAGAGTGACTCAGCGCAAAGAGACTTTATAAACAGACTGAGGAAAGAGCCAAGCTTCCACTTTATTGGAGGAACTTGGGTCTTTGCATTCAGCTTGGACTTCATCCATCCCAGACTCTTCAGTCTTCCATCGCAGATCCATCGGCCAAAGGATAGAGACTTGTACGGAGCACTGCACTGAGCTTCAGACCTTGGGACTGAATTCTTCATTCTGGAGTGTGCAGACGCCCTCTGCGTGCTTCCTCATCAGACTCTGTGGCTTATTGTTGTAAGCCAATCTTGTAATTCCTTATACATTGTATATTTGGTGTTAATATCCATTCCTTATATTATATCTGTTCTGTTTCCTAAGTAAAACCCTGACCAATACGGCTAGATTTCAAAAGGGGGCTCTAAATACTATATTAGTCCCTGCAGGCAGTCTATAGCTACCGCTACTTCTTATAGCTGTAGTATTTGATTATTAGTCTCACTAGTTATACAAAAACATTAAAGTTGCATACTGGGTTTGTTGACAACTATGTACTTCTAGCGGACCTGGGCTACTATGGTATCTCCTCTATTGGGAGATGATTGGATAAAGCCTCAAATTATATAAAATAGATGTAAATTGCAGAGATGATTTGAAAGCTTGCTACCTGGTCTAATGCCTCTCAGTCACCAATGAATGAGACTCTTCATAAAAGGAACTGTAGGAAGAATTTTTCTCTAGACACACTTATGTAATGTTTATTATTATTATTATTATTATTATTATTATTATTATTTTGTCTTTTTTCAGACAGGGTCTCGCTATGCAGTTCAGGCTGGCCTTGAGCTCACTTCTGTAGCCCAGGCTGGTCTCGAACTCACGCTGATCCTCCTGCCTCAGCCTCCCAAGTGCTGGGATTACAGGCCTGCGCCACCACGCCCAGCACACTTATGTAATATTTAGATATGGATATGGAAATATAGGACTCCTGATCTACCCCAGTCCTAAAGCTCCCATGATGAAAACTAATCATTGATTCATGCATAAATATTTTTAGGTCTAGGATAAACATATCTGACATCTGTTATGGGACAACTCAGCCAACTAGTGCCTCTTTTTTGGGGAACAACAACAACAGCAAAAAAAACCCATAAGATAAATGGAGCAATACCACCTGATATATGGGTTAGAGTCCCACACAGAACTGTAATCACATTATTGTTCTAAGAGAATATTGACTTGTTTGCTACCGTTATGGTTTGTGTATAGGTGTCCCCCCAAAGCCTCATGCAGTCATGGGGCAGCTTCTGGAATTTATGATTGATTATTGTGGAAATAGGTGCTGCCTCTCCCATGGGGCAGGTGATTTGCATTTCAGTGTAAGATAGGAAGAGAAGTTAGCTGCTTGAGCAGCTGCTAGCTCTCTCCCAGTGCCCTTGCTCTTAGTCACCGTCATGGAAGGTTGCCCTCTCCCATGTGCCATTCTGCCTTGGAGCCAGTTGAATATGGACTGACACCTCCAGTAACTGTGAGCTAAATAAACCTTTCCTTCCCTCATTTTGAGTGTCGGGTGTTTGTCCCAGCAATGAGAGAAGAGTAACTAAGACAGCTACTGTGTGAAAATGAAGGACTACACTGAAATGGCAGCCCCAAATGGCACCTCATGGCTTTGTGATACAAATCTATGACCTTGTTTGCTGCTAGGATAAATAGGAAGATGTACATTAGGATATACATGGCTATAAGGGTGCTGGGTTAAAACTACAAACGAACCAGTCAACCTTCCAATTTTTTGAAGTTGATGGATCAAATCAGCTTTTCACTGATATCATTTAGTCTCTACTTTTATTCCACAAACAGGATTTGAGAATATAATGAAACATATTAAATCTCTTTTTAACTGTAGCCAAAAGGCTCTAAATGACACTATAGAAGATATTACATCACTAAATTCAAAAGTAAAAGTGATGAGCTGAGCATGGTGGCGAATGCCTGTAATCTCAGCACTTGGGAGACTGAGGCAGGAGGATCAGTGTGAGTTTGAGACCAGCCTGGGCTACATAGTGAGCTCAAGGCCAGCCTGAACTGCATAGTGAGACCTTGTCTCAAGCCCTCCCCAAACAAAAAAATGATGAAAAAAGTTGTTCTGTAATACCAAATGGCTCTACATAGTCTAACATCAGCATGAGGTGAAATTCGTGCAAGCATAAAATCAAAATATTGTGTACAAGGGCCAGCCAAATAGCTCAATGGATTTAAGTGCCTGTAAGAAGGTGCAGGGGCTGGGGTTCAATCCCTGCCCCTGGGATGTGGTGAGATGGCAACTGAGACTGGGTACAGTGGTGCATGCCTGTAACCCCAGCTCTTGGGTGGCTGTAAACAGGTGAATCAGGGCTGGGGAGATAGCAGAATAAAGGCTTGCCTGGCAAGTGCAAGGGTCTGAGATCAATTCCCAGTTCCACACACACACACACAAAAGGTGGATCACTATGATTCTGATTTAGTAATGAGACCCTGAACACCCTTAGAGCTTTCTCTAAAATATAAAAAAAGAAAAAAATATTTATGTACATTCCTGACAACTCTGCAAGTGTGTCTTCTGCATTATGAGATCTACGTTCTCAGATCAGTACAATGTCAGATTCTACCATAAGCATCAATGCCTTGCTAGCATCCTTATTTTCTGGAATAGCCCAATGGAAAAAGATAATTCTGTCTCTGTCTGTCTCTGTCTCTGTCTCTGTCTCTGTCTCTGTCTCTCTCTCTCTCTGTCTCTCTCTCTCACCCAGGGTAGCCTTGAACGCCAAGTGATTCTCTTCTGTCAGCCTTCTCAGTGCTGGGATTACAGTCATGAGCCACCATGTCCCAAAAAATTCTCATTTCTTTGGCTATGATACTGTGCATTGAAATTCTTTTATGTTGAAATCCTTTTATTGTTGTGAGTTAATGTCTTGTATGCTGCTGCCCTCTCTTTCAAACTATCAAAGAGTGATGATTTTATAAACTGCAAATCCTGGCATTCTTAGATCTCCTTCAGCTCATACAGGACAGGACTTTTGTCCCTGGTTAAGCAGGGTCAATGCCCCTCCTCAGTATGGAGCAGTTATATAAAGTAGGATGGTTGGGACTTCTGCACTCCCCCTTAAAAACATTGGATCAAAACCTGGGAAGGGGGTGAGTTAGGATAGAAGTAAAAGATAAGAAGAAAGGAGACAAGAAAATCATAACTAAACTGGGTGTGGTGGTGCACACCTGTATCCTAGCACTCAGGAGGCTGAGGCTGGAGAATTTTATCAAGACCAACCTGAGTTGCAAAGTGAGCTCAAGGCTAGCCTGAACTGCATATGAAGAAAGAAAGATAGAAAGAAAGAAAGAATTATAATTAAAATTCTTACTTTTTTTTTTTTTTTTTTTTTGAGACAGGGTCTCACTATATAGCTCAGCCTGGCCTTGAATTTGTGGTGATCTTCCTGTTTCAGCCTCCCAGATGTTGGGACTACAAGCATGTGACACCATGCCCAGCCTAAAAATTGTACTTTGGACCCACAAGATAGCTCAGTGGACTAAAGCACTTGCTTGGGCAAGCTTCGGGACCAGGGTTCGATCCTCAGTCTCTCATGCTGTGCTGGCCCTGCGCCTGGGCATGCTGAGTTAGCCACAGAGTTTGGGCATGGTAGCATACACCTGTAATTCCAGTGCTGGGGAGGCTGAAAACAGGAGGATCACTACAAGTATGAACTGTGTAGTGATTTAAATGTAGTACATTTATGTGTACCTAATACATAAATATAAAAACAAATTGTACTCTATCTTAACCCCCACCCACAGCCCTGATTGACACCATGAACTTTTGCAAATGAGGCCCTTTGTTCCAGAGAGAACATTGGGTCTTCCTAGGGCTTTTCAACTGCAGAATGTGCTCTTTGTTTTTCTTTTGCATCCATGTGCCATATTGCCAGGTGGGTTAGACTAATACCCTCATCAGGGTTTTCAGTCTTCTCTAGCAGATCTGCTATTATAAGGCCATAAATGGGCCAGGGATTCAGCTCTTCTGCACAGTATCTGCCTGGCGAGTATAAGGTCGTGAGCTCTATTCCTGGTGCCAAAAGTAAAAATAAAAATAAATAAAATAAGAGCCATAATAAGATAATAAAATAAAAGGGCATGAAATGACCCAATTAAAAGAGTAGACAAAAGATCAGTGAATCTAGAAAATATTTAATCAATTAAAAGACATGCCTGCAAATGAGCTGGTATCTTTTTGTTTTGTTTTGTTTTTTTGGGACAGGGGCTCGCTGTGCAGTTCAGGCTGGCCTTGAGCTCACTTTTGTAGCCTGGGCTAGTGTCGAACTTGTACTGATCCTTCTGCCTCAACCTCCCATGAGCTGGTATCTTTTTGAGGGAGGGTACACAGGTACTTTCCCCCTTACCTTTTCTTTCTTTCTTTCTTTCTTTTTTTTTTTTTTT
>PVKN010039002.1:0-10962 GCA_004027915.1 Capromys pilorides | reverse complement strand
CGGCCTAATAGCAACCTAGAATTCTAAATCACCCCTCCCCCCACACCCCATTCTGCCCGCCTCCTCCCACCCTCCACCCCCACCCACCAGCCTCCCTGGTGATCTGAGTAACTGCCAGATCCCCAAAGCTTCCTAATCCCAAATCGTTCACACTCATCTTCATCAGGCTGTCAGTCAACAAACAGTTGTTGATTAAGTGCTATGAAATGGGAAAAGAGGGACTTGAATAGTCACAATCTCAAAACAGCTGACGAAGTCTGAGGAGTGTTCTCCGTACACATTCGCCAAGTCATTCGGAGGCACTCACTCCAAGGAGCAACGACAGCTTAGCACTATACTTGCCTTGAGTCCGCAGTGTTACTTAAGCTGTACGTGGCAGCCCCTGACACTGGCAAAGGACTGCCAAAAGTGCCAGCCAATACCAAATAGTGTGCCAAGTGTTCCAGTAATGGACAGAGGGGCGTGGACACTTCAAGCTAGTCAATATAGACTTGGGACTTAGGGACATGGAGATACACAGAGACCAATACTCTGAGACCTAAGGATCCATCGCGGCTAGGAGGAGCGCACGACATGGAATCAAAAACAGACAGACATGGGTCCTGGTTTATCAAAGGCTTTAAGATCTAGTTCTTCACCTCTTTTACGGGAAAATGCTAATACTAAGTGGGAAAATGCGAGAAAATGCTTTTTGGGGTGCAATGCTCGGGAGCTACCACTTTCATTTTTAATGTTATTATTTGTGGTAACTGATCCATTGTGTCAACTTGAGGAAGGCTGGCAGGATTGGCTCTCCTGGGGTGCAATGGTTCCGCCTTAGGAAGTGCTATGGTTCCACCCGAGTGTGATTCGGTCAGCCCTGGGGCGCTATTGGTTCCACCTTAGGGCGCCACGGGCTGTCCCAGAGTGACTCAACACCCTGCCCCACTTCCTGGACTTCAGAGGAGCTTAAGCTTCGCAGTGGAATGCCAGTCTTCACAGTTAGCGCAGAATGGAGAGAGAAGACGAAATTTGATGGATACCGCAGCTCCTCCTTCTCCTCTGTTCTTCATTGTTTTCTGCTTCCATGAACTGCTGCTTTTGCCTTAGAGCCAGCGAAGTATGAACTAAAATCTCCACATTCTGTGAGCTAAATAAACTTTTCCTTCCTTCATTTTGAGTATCCGGTGTTTGTACCAGCAACGAGAGAAGAGTAACTAAGACATTATTATAAACAATAACAAGGTACCTGTGGCTGGGAGAAAGAAACAAAGGCAGCATCCTGGAAAATTAACATTACTCAAATAAACGAAAACGTGTGTGTGTGTGTGTGTGTGTGTGTGTGTGTGTGTGGTTTCTGTGTGGCTTGCCTGTTTTGCAAGCTAAGTCTGTCACCCTGAGTATGCCGCCAAAGCCCATGACATGGCACAAGTGAGCATTCCAAGCAACCCTCACCAGGCACTGCTCCATGGGCAGCGCCGTAACCCCTCTGCCCTATGGATGTCTTGTGTATTAGAAATGTATTAGGACACTTTGTCTTTCCCAAAGGCCTATCGATGGTAATGGATCCTGTTCCTGACTCCAAGGTACCAAATAGAGCCCAAGAGGAGACAGGTACAAATACCAGGAAACATAGGTGCTGCCATGCTAATTTAGATAAATTTTTAAGTTGGAATGAGTGCATAATTTAATAGCACAAAAGTGCCCAGCTGTCTGTTTTGAATGTCAAACATTTGCATAGTTCCCATTTGTCACTAACCAAATGAAAAGCAGACGAATGAGCTGCCGGAGTACAGATCAGACTGGCATCTATATAATGTGAACTCATAGGAAAAAAATAGATTGTCCTTTAATGTTGAGATGAAGTGACTCTGAAGAAGTGAAACAAGATTGCACACCTGATCTTTTAAAAATGTAAATCCAGGAACTCAGATGTTTGGGTAAGGAATATTTTGCTTACTAATGCTCGTGAGTGGACCACCCTGATTCCATTTTCCTTTCGAGACAGACATGTAAAGATCAAGAGGCTACGTAATCTAGGAAGAAGCTAGAAAAAACACTTTTGGGGTGTTGAGGGCTTATATTTGCAAGGCTGGGAGATAGGTCCAGTCATTTGATAGTTCACCCAACAGATAGCAATCGGACTGTGACCAGAACTGACCTGACTGGAACGTTATCAAAGGCAGAGAAAGGGCTGAAAGACAGCTTGGTGGAGGAGAAAGAATGCAAGACTTGGTCTCACATGAATGTGAATTCCAATCTGCCATGGCTACCTTGCCTCAGTTGGGTAGCAGCAGGCAGAAACGGAACCATTTGCCTCTTTGGATATGTTTCTGAACATTGAGTCAAATGCTTAGTAGATGATGTCATTGAAGTATTATAGAAATACACAAACATAACAGGTAGCTTCAGCGCGTTCTCAGTGCTCACAGGCTGAAGTTTAAGCTCTAACCATGCACTTAAGACCCTCCTGCTAGAGTCCAATCTCAGTGTGTTTCTCCAAGGCTGAAACAGTAAAGCAACACTACTTTACTTGTTACACTCCCCACCTTCAAGGTCCTTCTTGGACTCTCACAGTCCCCTAGTTTCTCCACCCCAGCCTACAACCTCCCTTCCAGATCTTGCTTGAGTTCCAACCGCCCAGGAAGTTGTCTTAGATTGCTCTTCACTTTGCCTATCAAAGTATGTGGACTCAGTCTTCCTTACTAAGAACCAGGTTTTCTTTGTAGGGATTTGAGCATCCTCAGGCATAAAAAAGGAAACGTCCAACCTGGGTGGTTGACATCAAACCCAGAATAATCAGGGAACACCAGTAGTAGATCTCAGTGCTGGGCTTTACTCCTGAAGCGCAGCCAGCCTTCAGGGGAAGGCCACATAAGTCACAGGGAGTAGCCATCATGACTCCTCAGCGCTATTGACCTATGGTGCTGATTACAAAGGTGACGAGAGGAGTGGGGAGACATCCAGCTGTAGAGTACTTGCCTAGCATAAGCAAAGGCCCATGTCTGCTCCGTATACCGCAAGAATAAACAAAGGCGGAGAAGAGTAGATTTGGCTGGGCTCCCAGAGATGGTCACGGCTGGCACGTGGTACATTCGCCATATCCCTCTCCTTCAGGAGTTTGTCTACAGGTAGCTCCAGCCCCACCACTGTAGGCAAAGGGTGCCGCTTTCTGCCTGAGCCCTGTACAAGTCTCCTCTCCATGGGGAAGGGGCGATTTTACATCATCCTATAATCACTCTCCAATCCATCATAACATCTAGCCTATTGTTGGCTTTTTAAAAAGTCTTCATCATTTTTAAATTTCAGGATATTTTTCTTCTCCCAGCTAAACTTCTTAAGATCAAAACCTTTGCTTTTGAAAGTGTCACTTGTTGATGTGAATTTCCAAAAATTTGCTTTCTTTCATGCAGGTCTAGGGTGGCCCTAATGCTCCACACAGGAATGGGGAGACCACCAGTGATTGGGGGAAGCGCGGACAGGTCATCACAGAAAAGAAAATCTCCATGCTTCCTACCTTAAGGTGTTGTACAGCTATGTTCTTGTGAAATTTAAGAGAAAACACACTAGAAGCAGACGGCCCCTGCCCCTATGATGACCCATACACCTGAGATCAGAAGCGATTAATTTTGTGTCACCTTCTTTTATTACTAAAAGGGAAAAGTAATTGTCTTCACTTTCACCAGCTACATTATGACAAAACATTATAATAAAACATTCCGCCAAGAATGTCACATCCCCACCACTCAACAGATGGTAGTTGTCCTGATAAACCATGCATTGGGCCACTCTGCTTTGCTTTGTTTCTAGTGTCACTCCTCAGAATATTTATACCTGTTTTCACCTAACTTTCACTGAATGTAAATTTTAGGTGAACTTGATTTCAAACTGGCTCACTCATTTGCTAATCTGTAGAACATGAACAAAAAGAACCTACCTTGTGAAGTGCTAAGCATTAAAATAAGGTATTTATGGCTGCTCGACCCAGACCCCGGACAGAGACTAAAGGCCCTTACTGAGTGCATGGGCAAATGTGAGACCCCATGCAGCTCACACACACAGTTGCTCCATGCAAGGAAGGTGGTTGGCACTGGAGACACGAGGTCCTCACCCTCATCCCTGGGACATCACCATTTCCGGGTGCCTTGGCTGGCTTCCCACTGCATCTCCAGTCTAAAGCTGAAGATTTTATTCTAAGACTAGTTCAGGACTCTCTGTTACTGCCCAGTAGGCTGCATATATGAGGGAATTAATTTCCCAGCAGCCCCCCCACCACCACCACCACACACACCAGGGATCAAATGGCCATGGCAATGCAATGACCAACCCAGCACCCTCTCCGCTGGCACTGAGTGATTCTGAGCTGCTTCAAACTGCTCCCCAGAATTAAATTCTAGTTTTCCACTATGGCAGGTGGCTAACATCACATCTTTTATTAGCTGCTGTCTTTTCCTTAATACTGTAGCAGTCAGCATAGAGTATCAAATTCATTGGCAGAGCACACCGGTGGCTATTTCTGGGTAGGTCACAGAGATGTGGTTTGGGGTCCTATGTCTGACACCCCTTCCTCTCTAGCACTCTTACCCTGCTCTGCTTCCCAGGCACTCTGAACCAAGCATCCATGCTGTACCATGCTCATCTGTGAGGATGATTCTGCCTTGGACCCAACCAACCATGGACTTAACCTGCCATAACTCTGGGCAAAGTTAAAGATCTTTTCCTTTACACTGTGGGTACTGAGTATCATGCCTCAGTAATAATGAAATTGACTAATGCGATATCTTCCTTACAATTCTGTCGGTGCTCTGAGCTCTCTCAAGGTAACCTCCCTGAATTCAAATTCTGGGCAATTCATATAATTCACATACGGGGACTCTACACAGACCTATCCATTTTTAACAACACACAGGGGTTTAACCTCATAGGTATCTGAAAATATGGGTATATTCGTGAATAAGGTGGTTTAATGAAAAGAGAATGAGAATTAAAATTGTACCCCGGTTCCATAAATAAATAAATAAATAAATAAATAAATGTTGGAAAACCTAGGGCTGGCCAGATAGCTCAGCAGACTAAAGTGGCTGCTTAGGCAGGTGTAGGGACTGGGGCTCAGTTTCCAGTGTCATGCCAGCCCTTGGGGCACACTGAGACAGAGACTCGGTGTGGTGGCATGTGTCTGTAATCTCAGCATTTGGGAGGCTGAAAGCCAGAGGATCATTACAAGTCCGATCTGTGTAGTGAGACCCTGTAGAACCTGTAGTAAATACATAAAAAAAGTCAGAAAATCTGAATTTAGCCTTAGCTCATACAGAACTAGCTATGTGATCTTGTGCTATGAACCAATTGTCTAAGAGTTGAAACTCTAGTCCCTCTTACAGTGGTATTAAGAAGTGAGGTCTTTGGTGGGTAATTAAGTCTAGAGGATGGAACTATCAGAAATTGTTTTGCTATAATGAAATACTTGTATAATATCACTGTTGTATAGTAGAATACCTGAGACTTGGCAGTTTATGTAGAAAAGAGGTTTGTTTTATCTCATCTCATGATTCTGGAAGTTGGAAAGCACGATCCTGGCATCTATTGAGGGCCTCACTCACAGCAGGAAAGCCAAAGAGCCCATGCAGAGAATCCTCTCTGGTAGTAGCCAAACCAGTGTCACTAGAGACAGACACTGAGCCAGGCAGTAGCACTACGCCTCATGATCTCGATGTCCCATTAGGCATGTCCAGGCCCCATCATTGCTACACGGAGGAATGCAGCTAGCCCTAAGGTTTGGTGGCACAGTACTGTTCAAGCTGCCTCCTCCAAAGGAGACAGGAAGGAGCCTGTTTCCCTCTCCTTTTCTGTACTTTGTGTGAAGACATGGCAAGAACACAGCTGTCTTGAAGTTAGGAAAAAGATTTGAAATCTGACCATGCTGACACCACAATCTTGGCCTTCCAGGCCCCTGTGAGGATGAAAATTCTGTCATTTAAGCCCTCCAGACCAGGTACTTTCTTAAAGCAGCCTATACTCACCAGGACATCTCAAAAAAAATTGTCAGTGCTCTGAGTTTTTTACTGTTCTTGGGTCTAAAAATGAGGCCAATAGCAATTAGTGGTACAGTGCTATCTGAGGATAAAACTGAAGAGTTCCCATATTCCAGTGCTTGCTGGGCATAACAAAAGGTAGAAAGCTGAAGACACAAGGCTTTCATCCTGTAAATGCTCTAGAGGTGGCAAGAAAAAGGAGTGATGGCCCAGAAACTGCAGTGCAAGGCCAGTGTGCAAATGCTCGCAAAGAAGCACTTACAACATAAAAAGGAAGTTCATTTTGAGGGAAAGGGACACAGCCACCAACGAGGCTGCCATCTGATTCACACAGCACAGAGAAGCACGTTTGTGAGCTGCCCTAGCAACGCTCTTCTAAAGCACTACTTAGCCCTCTCCAGGGAGGAAGCTTGAGTCACCGCACCCCATCATTGCTTATCCAATTATTTGTTTTGAAACACATCTTCCATCTTCTTCAGTTTTGCAGGTTAGAGCTTTCGTGTCTTGTTTCATACATACACATTCTCTTTACCTTCCAGGGAGAAACTTATCTGGCCATCTTGGGGCAACAGAGTGAATAACTGCTACTGAAACGTGAACCCAAGTATTTATCTTGCTATATCTGAAATATGTTACTGGAACAATTAGGAAATAAATTATAGCTATGTCTGCATCTCTCTATATATTACTTCACTGTCATTTCTCTTCCTGAAAATATCTTGACCTGGGATGATGAACACTGTAGAATAAACCAGTAGAAAGTATTATCTCCATGCCCTTGGCAATGACATCCCCTGAAGAAAACACTAAAATGACCCGACCATGCAAGCTGGAGGTGGGGAAACTGCACTGCCCATACCCTAAAGGCGTGGCTCTTCAACAAACCTCATTTCCTTTACTTAAATGAGTTGTAACACACCCACGAAGTCATGCTGAAATCGTAAAATTTCATTACTTTATCAGGGTGGTAAAAAAAATCTTTAAAACTACACTCAATGATATTCTACTGTGCTCTCTTCTAAGTATTACATAGCTTGGTAAGAAGCCCCTGAATGGTAATTACTTATTCATATTAAGTCACCTGGCCAGAAGATATTCCTGTACTGTGTTTTTAAAATGTATGTGGTTGTTAGAGGGTCTCACTATGCAGCTTGGACTCAGTGATCCTCCTGTTCTCAGCCTCCCAGCTTTGGGATTACAGGCATATGCAGCTAAGACCTGACTCTGTGGCCAGCTCAGCTCACTCTGGGGGCAGGGCTAGCACAGCATGTGGTGCCAGGGACAGAACTGCAGTCCCTGTGCTTGCCTAAGCTTGCCTAAGCAAGTGCTTCCGACTGCTGAGCCATCTCATCAGCCCCCTGCACTGTATTTAAACAAGGACAGTGCACCATAGTTCTTTACTGCCAGGAAAATTACTTTGAGAAGGCAAGAATTACTGGAAACTGCTGGCTGCCAAAGCTCCTCAGGAGGTCAAATTCAAGATGCACAATGATCCAGGGGGAAGGTAACATTTGTGAGACAATCCCTGCCTTCCAGCTCCACAGCCACAGCAGTTCCTCCTCGGAGCACTCCCACTCAGAAGTGCTGCCCGGTCAGCGGCTCATTGAGATCCACTTGGCCATTCTTCCTCATTCAGCCTTGCTCCGTCCTTCATGTTTCCCACTTAGACAGAAGCTCTCCACACTCCTCACACTGCATGATGAGCTGGAAACTTGAGGAGCATCGCTACTGCTTCTTAGCTACTGCCCAGGGGCTGATACGATCACTGGTTCCCAAGTTCTGTGCACCTCCTCTCCTTAGGAGCTTGGGTTAGTCCCCTCACCTCAGCTCTGCTTCCCACCCTACTGTCGTCCCTCACTTCTGTATTTGCCACCATTCATCTTCCTGGCTCTATTCTGTTCCTCTTCCCACATATGCACTGTTCCTGGCTAGTCTTCTAAAACACAACTCCAGGGCCACTTCCAGCTTAAAAATTACCCGTTGGCATCCAGACCCTATAAACCTGAAGCCAAAGACCTTCCTGCTCTTCTGTACCACAGACCACTGGCCAGGCCACAATACAGAAGGCCTCCCAGCTTGGCAGCTTCCTCATACCCCTCCATCTCTGAACGCTGCTCGTGTGCCTGGTTTTCAGTCAGTTTCAGCCACCATATGCGGCGAATGTTCGCTATATTCACTATTGAGCTATGATTTCAGCAGGGCCTCCTTCTAGAAAGTTTGCTCTGGTATCTCTTCCGTCCAACACACACACACACACACACACACACACACACACACACACACGCACACACAGAGGAATACACATATCAGTTCCTAAAGTCCCTAGGCATAGCTATCCTACAGAATTCATCAAAGTGTACTATAACTCTCACTTTGTGAGAGGTCTCCCAAACAAGACAGTGGCTTCTATAGCTGTCTTCAGTTCTCCAGAATCTGACATAGCTCTTGGAAATTAGTAAGCTTTCAGGAAATATTTGTTGAAAAGAAAGAGAAAAAGGTGAGTGGTTGAGGCCATGGCATAGTCCTCATTATCTGGTTGGATGATGATCTCCTCTGAAGAATACACTGAAATGGTCTGGCTAAGAAAGTCGGGCTGGGGTTGGAGGAGAGTGGGTAGGCAGCACCAGAGAGATTCAGTCACAGGCTGTAGGATCCAGTCCCAGGCTTATTACTCAGGAACACTCGAGTTGTAATGGGAGCAGTTTAATCAAGGAAACACTTCACAGAGACCCCAAATCAAATATCCCCAAGAGAGTTCTCCCCTCATACTGGATACTCCATGGTTCACAACTTACTTACGGCTTCATGAGTCTTCCCTGCCTTCTCTCTTAAGTTTAAAGTACCAAAGGAAGAGATTGATGCCCATTCATTCAAAAACTACCTAGTGAACACTAAGAGGGGGCCAGGCAGTAACAATAACACTTACACAGTAAGTACTGCCAACACACTGGTTAAGCAAGTGATGTTAGGTTTTAGTATTGCTGTAGGCAGCAGACTAGGGGCCAGATGCATAAATAACCTATACACACGGGAAGCATTTCATCTAAGCATTCCTTTAATGTCTTTTGCAACGAATATTTATTAAATGTTCTTTATGTTCAAAATGCTCTACATGTTTTGGAGCTTTTTACTCTTTTGAGACAGGGTCTTGCTATGGAACCTAACCTAGACTCGAACTTTGCCTCGTCTTGTCTCAGCCTCCCAAGTTATAGAATTACAAGCACAGACCACCACATCTGGGAGTGAGGCACTTCCTTCAGCCAATGATCTATATTTTGCCAGTGATGGAACTTAATACCAGAAGAATCAAGTAAATTGCTTAAAGCCCTAAGCTGAAAAGTGGCAGAGCTCCGATTTCAAAGCAGCTAACAAAACCGGTCACTGCCTCAAAATAATAAAGTGATTATTTCTGACCAGCAGCAGAAAAAGTATGTGTTCTTTTCCATTTTTTAATTTTGTATTTTGCTTATTGTTCTCATCTAGTTTTCTACAAAGCAATACATAACTTTGAATATAACATACAACAGAAAACAACCGGCTGATCATGCAATGAAAAAACTGCTACACTACAGAGAAACACACAGAGAGCTAACGGAACACTAAGAAGGCAAGCATCGGGCATCAGCATCAAGCAGCCACTCCCTGGCTCACAACCGTCAACACCACGGGTCACCAGGCCACTTACTACACTGCCAGCTAATCCAACCATAGTGCAGCCTACAAAGGTGCATCATAATTACAACGTCTAAGCAGTATTTTCGTCATTTGGGAAAGACTTCTTAGGGAATATATTGAAAGGTCTCCTGACTAATGCTGCTGTTTGGAGCAGGAATCCCACAGTGGGATTTCCAAGGGACAGTGCCCGGGTTCAAGCCCTACCTAGAGCGTCTGGAGCGGGCGCTCAGCGTCCTGGGCAGCCTGGCACTGTAGATTCCCTGCTCTTTCTTCTGAGTGTCTGCAGAAATCTGGGTCACTCAATCACATGACTGACCCACATTTACAGAAACCCAGACTTCGCACCCTATTAGCAGAACAGTAGCTCCGTGGAAGAAAGCTTTATGAATAACTAAATGTATAGATAAGCCCCTTTTAATTAGCTGGGGAAGAGGAGCCCGGCGCTTTCCTCCACACAAAGGCAGTACTGATTTTCTTACATGTCTGCACATCTGTAAACAGCCCCCGTCTCTTCCACTAGACTGATGAGTCTGCTTGAAATTCCTTTTGAATATAATTAATTTGCTTCCCCCCCTCTTTTCAATCTCACTTCAGGAGAGCTTTTGAACCATCAATCTTCGACAGATGACAGCAGCATGGGATCTCCCGGACTCTGGGTGCTCTTGTCTTCCGCATGTGCTGAAATTTGGTTGGCGTTGGATTTTCACAACGAATCATCACGTTACAAGGTGGAGGGCCGGAGAGGCACAAGTTTACAGGGGCTGTGAGTCGAAGTTCTTCTCTGTGGTTTCATGATCACGATTCTCAGGCCACCATAGCTTCCTTTCTGGTGTACTGGGGGGAGGGGAAGTGGGGGATACAACTGCACAGAAATACAGCATTGCCCTTCAAACGCACTTCAAGAACGGCCTTTCCATTTCTCGTTAGTGTGGTAGCACAGCCCTGCGCTCTCCTCTAAATACAGAAGGTGCAGACCGGCTCCTCTGGCCACTTCGAGGTGCTGGGAGGGCGGGGCTTCTCCCTCGGGGTGGTTCACAGGGTGTGCGAAAGCCCGCTCAGTGCCCTCCTCCCTAAATCACTGCTGTACAGCGAATGCCCCTTTCTCATCACACAAAAGCAGCTCGGTGAATGAGGGACTCTCACATCTGCACGCGCTCCTGGGGCGTGGGCGGCAGGGGCTCG
This sequence comes from Capromys pilorides, assembly GCA_004027915.1. Classification (NCBI taxonomy): domain Eukaryota; kingdom Metazoa; phylum Chordata; class Mammalia; order Rodentia; family Capromyidae; genus Capromys; species Capromys pilorides. The sequence continues at coordinate 97 of PVKN010039002.1, read as the reverse complement.
GCGGGATGCGCATGGATTCCTTTGTTAAGCTGCGCTCACTGCTGCGAAGCAAATTGTATAATCTCAGGGCTCCAGAAGAAATAAGCAGAGAAATGTG
>PVKN010039001.1:0-10958 GCA_004027915.1 Capromys pilorides | reverse complement strand
GGCATCTAGCTTATTTTTTTTTTTTTGACAAATTCAGCTCCTTTTAAAGATAAAGACAAAAGATATTTTTTAAATTTTTTTGCCCTACAAATATTTGTCTATTTATGACCTCAGTCTTTAGGTAGCTTTGATACATCCTGATCTCAACTTAGTCTTTCCACTAAATCAGAATCTCTGTGGAGCTGGACAGTTCAGTACCCATCTTTTTCCCTTAGTACTATAATCTTCCTTCCCTATGAAAGGAAATAGCTTTTCCCCCTTGAGATTCAGACTACTAATTAGCATTTTTACTGTTTAATCATCAAGAATAAAATATAACTGAGAACATTACTATCATTAACCAAAAATATTTAGAATGAAAACAGATTGGTTGTTTAAATCTTCTTGGAAGAAAGTAAAAGAGATCAGCAGGGGAGGTGGATGGTTACTTAAGTGACATAAAAATTAAAACAAAAGTTATGTGTTAATTAGAATGCTTCTCATTGATTTGATTGTGAGGAATAATTTTTTGGAAAATTCCTATCCATGAACAGTGAAAACACTCTTTCTTTAAAGCAAATATCTGCCACAAATGACTGTCCAACATTGACTTTGTCCATAAAGACAACTGGGAAACCACCAAATTGGGTACTTTGAAATCCTGAAACCAATACACAATATTCTTGTTTTTCATCCTTTAGTACTTTCTTTGGCTCTGTCCAAACTTTATGGTACAAGTCATGAAGATTCATGGGTAAATGTAAGAGTGTTTCTTCACGTTATTATGTTGTTTTGTGTTTTAGGTAGTTGAAAGAGAGCAAAGTTAAGTTGACATGTAAGGTTAAGATTCATCTAAGCACTTTGCTTCCACCTTGAAAGTTATGCCAAGTAAACATTAGTCCAGAAAGTTGTACCTGATTGCTCCCCATCTGAGAAAACACTATTTCCTTTTATCTTATTTCAAGGAGAGCAGTAGAGTGGGATACAGGAGGCTTATGTTTCACCGAGAAAGGCAATGAAACAAAGTCATGGTGCTTAAGCTTCTGGATCTGCAAAATAGAGGAGTACTTACCCTGAGATATTGGGAAAACAGAATTTTGAACAATTCAGAGGAAATCATAACTTACTATAATCATTTACATGTCTTTACAGGGCAAAAATCTACGATGGACACTTCTGGGGATTTCCCATATTGATGGAAGAAAGTGTTACAGATACTTCAGTGAATCCCATGGAAGGTATGCACAAGCATTAATTTCTTCTAATTATTAAAACGAAGTTTATGTGGCCCTTTCTCCACCCTAAAATATTCAGCAAAAATGCTCAAAGATTTCTGAGGTACAAATATGATGAGATGAACCATATTTTTAAAACATTAAGTTTTAAACATATAGCAGATAATTTTGCAATCCATGAGGCTCACTGATCTGAGGTGGTTTTCATCTGAGCTTCTGAATTCTGATCAAGGCCTAATATCTGTCACAGGTAAGAAAATGTCATGTGATAGGTAAGAATGACATATGAACTTGCCAACTGATCAATCTCTGCCAGTTGCTGTAGGGAGGTTGATAATCTTGCCCTGACCCAAAGTCAATAAATTATGGCGAAACTATACACATCACAAGAAACTCTTCATAGCCTCCAAAGCAAGAGCTACAGTATCATCTGCAGAGATTTTGCCCCCCTACCCAAACCTGTTAAATAGAATTTAATTGTTAGAAAGTTCTGAGCTCAACCATAGAAGAGAGCTGCCTTGGGAAATAAGAACGAAATCCCCAGGGACCAAAGAGGTAGGAGCACAATCACAGTCAAGTAACCAAAAGTCCTGCTTCCTTAAGGTTCATGACTCATATCAGCTATGGAAGTCATCAGGGCATTAATTCTTATTTATAGTCACAGAAACTATTTAATTGTAAATGAATTGGAATATGTAACATGTACCTGGCCCTTTAAACTATGTGACCCTTTCAATGTAAAATGGAAAACAAAAAACACTTGCTTTCCACTTCCCTTTTCTGAGAAGCTGCACATAGAGTGTAAATGAACCTTTAGTTGTGGGTCAGCTCCTTAAAAAACTTAGCATGGCTCCCAGGTTATAAATTTCTTCTTAACCTTCCCATTCTTTCACACTGCAATGTGAAACAGTGTGAAGGTTTGAGTTTTGACCACATATTCTTTCCTGCTCATGGGAGAAATGAAATTTCTGTGTAGAACATTCTGTATAGAAACATTTAGCCATTTTTTCACTAGTAAATTGGAAAGCAGCTGCAGGTCTAATTTCAACAGTGGCCAAGCAAGAAGCATGAGCTTAAAGACTGGTAGGAACACACACAAATGTATCCTAAGAATACTGTTCCGATGAGATACTTATATAGGGATAGTCCCTAACTGCATTATAAAGTATGGTATATTGTCCTTACGAGAAGGTTAGCAAACCCTTATTTTAGGACTGTTTTATGTACTTATTTATGCTATCCTTGGTCCTGCCCTCTCTATGACTGCCAACTGTGCCTGCTTATTAGCATGGGTGGTGAGAGGAATTGCTATTCTTTGGTGCTGAGAAAAGATCTTTTAAATTATGATAAAGGCTCCAGAAAGTTCTACTTAAAGTGTTTGTTTTGGTGTTTGCTCAGTTTAAAAGGCTGTGACTAGGACTTCATACCTGTCTAATAAGCATGCATGTAACATTTTTATGTTTGCTGACTGATTTATAGTCCCCCATTAGTCTACACATTACCCCCTGGGGTGGGCCAGTATTACTACCTACAGTTTACATATGAGGAAATTTAAAACACAAAGGGATTATACGATTTGTACAAGGTTACACAGCATGCAAGCCTAGCTAATAAAAGATGACTGCAAAGCCTTTTCCAAATACAAAGTGCTTATAAATGTTAGTACAGTAGCCATGATCCTAGGATGAGTAAAGTACCCTTTAGGAGTAAATTGCTCATACATACCAAAAAAATTATTATTGTTTAGCCAGCATGGTGGTGTACGTCTATAATACCAGCAGCACTGAGGAGGCAGAGTCAGGAGGATTGCCATGAGTTTGAGGCCAGCCTCAGCTATATAGTGAGTTCAAGAATAGCCTTAGGTACACACAAAGACCCTGTCTCAAAATAACAACAACAGAAAAGATTGTTTTAACTTCAGGCTCACTCTTGAAATAGCTACAGCAAATTTCTCTAGAGTTTTAGAATATGTAAGTACCTGGACACTTACTCAACCTACAGAATTATAATCTGGGTAGTAGGAATTAGATAATTTGTACCTTGGAACAGCTCCAAGGAGATTTTTTTTTCTTTTTTTGTATTTTGTTCAAAGTCTCACTACGTAGCTTGAAATTGTAGTAATCCTGTTTTCAGCCTTGCCAGTGCTAGGATTATAGGCATGCACCACCATGCCTGGTGCCAACTCAGAGCACCCCAGGGGCAGGACTGGCATGGCATGTAGTACCAGGGATCAAACTCTACCCCCTTTACTTGTCTAAACAAGTGCTTAGTCCCTTGAGCTATCTTGCCGGCCCTTCAAGGAGGTTTTTGATGCTCAGTCAGAATAAAAAATCACTGCTCCAGACTACTACAATGATCTCAATCAAGCCATGAACAATTACAATATATGGTAGTATCAGTTCAGGAGAGAATAGCTGGTGTCTTCCAGGAATCTGTTTACCCAGTTTACGATTACTATTTGCAAAGGAACCCAGTCTGTGAAATACTCAATTCTAGTTGTGGTGTGTAGATTTTAGGGAGCAAGGCACAGTTTAAAATTTATTACTAAATTATGTAAACTTGTCTTTAAAATTAACAATTTACCTGGTAATTTTACTGGTCTATTTTGAGTATCTTGTGTTTTTTCATAATCCACATTGTATGGGCCACAGTGATAGCGCAGCAGTCCAAGTGCCTTCCTAGACAAGCTCAAGGACCTGGATTTGATCCTTGGTACCACATACTGTGCCAGTCCTTCCCTGAGCACGCTGAGCTGGCCGCCAAGACTGAGCATGGTGGTGCACTACTATAATCTCAGCCCTGGGAAGGCTGAAATAGGAAGATCACTACAAGTCCTAGTCTGTGTAGTGAGATCCTGTACCAAGTACATTAAAAAACAAAACAAAACACTATAGTCATATATAAGAAACTGTACTATCTGCCCATTCATCCATCTGTCACATATTTATTGAATACTTGCTATTTGGAGATTTCAGGGTAAAAGTAACGATTTTTGCCAACAAGGAGTTCATAATAGTTATAAAAATACATGGAAAAGCAACCAAATAACCAACTACCCAAATGAAATGCTCTAAAGTACTAAGTCAAACAGGTTAAATAATTGAAAAAAGAATAATCAAAGTGTTGGAGGGGCATTCTTTATAACTGCTTCAAAAAACGTGGAAACAGTTCACATGGCCATCAATTAATAAAGGATACATAAAATACAACCGTTATTCACACAAAACAGAATGACATACTGATGTATGCCACCCACCACTCAGATGGATCTCGAAAGCTGTGCTAATGAAAGAAACTAGTTACAAGGGACCACATATCATATGATTCTGTTTATAGGACATGTCCTGACTAGGCAAAGCTGTAGAGGCAGAGAATATATTACAGTTGCCTAGAGCTGGGGAAGGATTAGGGGAAATGGAAGGTGATTTTTAGGGGGTAAGGGGATTTTTTTCTGAGGTGATTAAAATGTTAAAATATTAACTGTGGTGATGGTTGGACAGCTTTGTTGACTATATGGAATACTATTAGATTGTGTGCCTTAAATGAGTGAATCATGCGATCTTGTAATTATATATCTCAATAAGTGATGTAGATTAGATAGATGATAGATAGAGATAGATAGATAGATAGATAGATAGATAGATAGATAGAGTACAAAAACTTCGAGAAAGAAGTGATTTAAATTAAAACACAGTGGGAAAAAATTTCTAAGGAAATGGCCTCTGAGCTGAGTCAAAGTGTGGAGGAAGAAATAGCATGCTCAAAGACACAGGCAAAGTGAAGGTGCCTCTCGGCAAGGACAAGTTGTCTGGAAGAGACGGAATTGAGGGTAGGTGAAGGGTGTGGCAGGCAGTCCCTCGGGCTTTGATGGCCACACTGCAGTTTGTTTTCCATTTCTTGGTAATAGACAACAAAGAGGGTTCATCAGTGGCTTACTCAGATCCATGATTTGGAAGGATAACTGAGAGCATAAGGTGATAGAAAATAGGGAACACTAAATAAGAAAGACCACTTAGGAAGCAAGGCTAGTGTGTGGAGAGACTAGGAAACCCCAAGAGTGGCAACAGCAGTGAGGACTGAAACCAGGAGACAGATCTGAGAAAAGAGTTAAGAAGAATTATAAAATATATTGATACAGGGAGTAGGTAAGAAAGCACAGGATTTTATAGCATAGAACCCTACCTGCTCCAGTACTGGAGATGGAATCCAGGGTCACTCTACCATAGAACTACATCAGTGACCCATTTTATTTCTAATTTTGACAGAAGGTCTCGCTACGTTGCTTGAGATTGTTGCACACCTGTGATCCTCCTGCTCTTCCACCAAGTAGCTGGGAATACAGACATGTACCACAACTCTTAGCAACACAGTATCTTAGAACACATGACTTAGGTACATTTTTGGTATACTATTTAGAAGCATATTGCAAAACATATTGCTTATATAACATCCAGACACCAAACTGTAGCTCTCTAACATCTCATTGATAAGAATTTAATTGCAGAGCTTTAATAAAGTATTGTGTATCATGAAGCAAGGGTGAATGGAAGATAGAAATGCTATCCCACCATCCTGTGAGCACTTTCAGAGCAGACCTTCCCCTCCTGGAGATGAAGCAGTCACTCATAGCCTGTTCTGAAGGACGAAGAATTCACCTCTTGCTCACATAGCTTTCCTGGATATGCTTCCTCTGTCATAAGCAACTTGGATTTACTGCCCGGGCAACACCTCCCATCCAACACTTACACCAGCTCTTAGCTCGGTCCTTAGCAGCAGGTGTTCATAAGCAACGATGTTTTGCTTCCAATAAGGGTGCAGGCTCCACATGACATAGGTTGAATGTATCACACATGCTAACTTTTCACTTATAAGTGTTCTGATAGGGAAGATCTGAAATCATAGTCAAGGATGATGGAGACAAGCATTTTTTGCACATCTCTTTTTTTTTAATTATCACTGGCTTAGCCTGCCCTGGGGATGGTGCTGGTGTAGTATGTGCTGCCGGGGACTGAACAGTGGTTGCTGCAGTTGCCTAAGCTTGCCTAAGCAGGCGCTTTAGACCGCTGGGCCATCTCGCCGATCTGACAAGCATTTTCTTTTAAGGATATAATGCCACACTTAGCCTTTCCATTAGGAGGGACACACAGAGTCTGGGCAAGGTCAAAACAGAAATAGGCTCTCCCAGCACGTGGCAGTATACTCTCTGGGGCATCTGTTAAGGCCTCCACTGTGGGCTCTGGAAGGTGTTGTAACGACACTGCTTGCTGCTACCAGAATTTGATAATAGTATCTCTGACGAGCACCTTACAATAGCTCACCAAGCAGGTGGCACCACTTAGAACACCACTCACTGAGATGAGGTACTTATCTATACCTGGCAGTGAACAATGACTAGACAAGCCACATTGAGTCACAGTTGTTAGAGCTAATTGCAGCATTTGAGGGGGGAAGAATCCTAGCAGCTGCCTCAAAGGGACTTGTATCACAGGTTCAAACAGGGGCTTTACTGGTAAGCATGAAAATGGGTCCATTGGGGATCTGTAAACAACATTTCTCTACAACTCTCAAAGTAGGTCCATCTCCATCAATAGTGAGTGGCCATATTTAAAAAGAATCACTAAAAGGGCAAAGGTGGGAAGGAATGTGTAAATGATCTGGATTAAATGAAAGAAGTGGCATTTATTATTCCTTTGATTCACTGCATGACCTTGTAGAGGTCATTTCACTATTTCCCCTCAAAAATAAAGACAATAACACCATCCCTACTTATATATGGGATTGTGAAAATAAAATAAAAATATATTTTAAAAAATAATAGAAAAACAGAAAATGCTACACAATTTATGTAGTGTAATTATTACTGCCCTGTTTTACTTACAAATGACAGAGAACAATAAATATTGGCAGTAGAATTTCACACTTCACTTTCTGATACCTCTCAGTAGCTCTGGGCTGTGCACATTGCTATTATTTGGGTCTGCAATGTTACCAAAAGGCACATACATTACAGGCTTGGTCTCTAGCCTAGGGCACTACTGGGTGATGATGGAACATCGAAGAGGTGGGATCTCATGCGAAGAAGGTCTGCTATTTGGGGAGCAGGCCTTGGAGGGGTTTCTGAGGTCATAGTCCTTCCTGCCTTGCTTTTTGCTTCCTTGCCACGATGAGGTGAGCAGCTTCCTCTGCCTCGCATCCCCTTTGTGGTACACTGCCTTGACACAGGACTAAAAGAAACAGGGCCAGTCAACCACGGCTGAAACTTCTAAGACTGTGAGCCAAAAATAAATCTGACTTTGAATCATCTCAGCTATTCTGTTGTGATAACGGAGTGCTGATGAACGTGATTATCTTCAGATTTGCCTTGTCCTTCCCAACCTCCTCTGAGCACCTTCACTTTAGGTGTACAGTCATCTCCAGAAGGAGGGGCAAAAGCCGTGAGGCATCTGAGGAGTCCATGACCTGTGACCTTCTAGTCTTCTGTTTCTGTCTTTCCGCCACAAAACTATAACTCATGTCTCAGAGGTCCCCTCTCTCTCCTTTGTGGGACATCCCACTTAGGTAAATACTGGCACCTGAACAAACCTTTTTGCTGTCATATTTGGACTTCAGAAGATACATCTCTTGAACAGCATAAAAAAAAAAAAAAAAAAACTTTGTAACAATGTGTACTGAACATGTCTTAATCTGGGTCTGAAGCTGCATTCTTTTTTTTTTTTTTTCAGGACTAGGGCTTGAACTCATGACCTTGCACTTGCCAGGCAGGCACTTTATGCAATGAAGCTGTCTCCCCAGCCCCTGCAGCTATATTCTTGTTCCTGCTGAAAATCACAGTACACTTCTAATCAAGGCAATATGCTTATCCGATGATGCTGTCAGTAACAGAAAAGGATCATATTACAGATTTGGCAGGGAGGAAAAAGAAGATTTATTTCCAAGGTTAGAAGACTTATCTTTTCTAGATATGCAAAAACCAGTCACAGCATTAAAAATATAGCACTTTAATGACTGTGTTTTATGTGAACAGAACTTTTTTTTTTTTTGGTGGCACTAAAACTGGAACCTAGGGCCTTGCACATGCTAGACAAGTGCTCTTATATCCCCAGCCATTTTAAAGTTTGTTTTGAGAAAGGGTCTTGCTAAGTTGCCTACGATAACTTCCAATTTGCAATCCTCCTGCCTCAGTCTCCCAAATTGCTGGGATTACAAATGTGCATCACAGTTCCTGACTTAGAAGGCACCATTGTTGACTTTAAAATAACAATGAAGATTGATAAGGGTCTCAAATGCATGACTGAAAAAAGATGATTTGATAATATCATGCCCACAGTAGGACTATCAGACCCCAACTTGCCCCTTACGATGAGGCAATGTCTCTATTTAAATGAGTATCTTAGACTATTTAAATCCCCCATTCTCTTTTCTCTTCCACATCATTTTGAATGTTTAAAAAATGTTCAGAATAACTAAGAAGTTTAAGTAGGAAACTGCACATAATTACAGGGTTTCCACCAGTGGAAAAGTGATGTTTCTTCCTAAGTATTCATAATCATCTGTTCTACTTTTTTTCTTCCTCTGAACAGTTCAGTTAAGATAACAGCAGTGTCCATTATTTATCTTGAAGACATCCTTTGGCCTCACTTTGATTACAGGTTATAAAAAAAGACAGTATTATGTTTTTCATATACTTACTCTTATATAAAGCACCACAGTACACAAATAGAATAAAATGGGAAAATATTTAAATTAAGTTTTATCTATTAAAGTTGTTTAGTAAGGTGAGGAAATTGAAATGACCTGTCTAACTCAAAGACTGTGACCATGCAGAATATACTGGCCTGCCCCTGCCAGCTAAGAGGTTGCCTTACACTGTTAGGTAAGAACTCAGTGGTATCTCAACCTTTTTTTCTTTATTGCTGGTGTAGATAAACCTGACACTGCTGAAACTTGGAACTTGAAAATGCTTTATAGAGCAGAATACATGCCAAATGTAGGGATTGTGCTAATTTGCAAGACAAGAGATGTCATGCAGAACAAAAGACAGATACCAGAAGCCAGCAATCACAACTGCAATAAATCCCACAATCTGTGGTTAGTGAATATCTTCATTTCCTCTAACCTTAAGAGTGTGACTAGCCTTATTTTAACAGTAATTTCATAAAGACTATGTGAGGGTGAGATGAATCTATATCCTAAAATTTAGCTCCTCTGGCATTTCTTTCCAACTTCAAGTGCCCCTGTATTGCCCAGTTTATGAATCAATTATCCAATTTCTTGTAGCATGAAATTTCTAACAAAGAACACATCACAGTACATCTCTCATCTGGTTAAGGAATAAGGAATAAGCTGTTCTGAATGAGTTTCCCAACTGAGTTACTGCAGTGCCATGATGACTGTACATTTTTAATTCACTTTTGATGAAGGGTTTCCTAAAGTTTCTTTGCTTTTGTCTTAGCTCAGTGACCAGAGCATGGCTTGGCCTTGTGTTTTTGTGGCTGGGGTTCTCTGTGCAATGCAGTCCTGCACTAAGGTCATCTAAAATCAGGGAAGTAAGGTCATGTTTGTGTGTTGCAAGGACTACAGTGAAGCCACAGCTCAACTTTAGCACATATTTTCACTTCTTGGTGTTCCTGAATCATTAAGATCTAGGGATATTTGACTTACCCTATTTCTAAGGATAGACTGTCCTTCAGAAGGAGTAAATAAAAAATTTCAACAAGGATTTTCTTGATTCAGTATGGATCTATGACTGAATTTCTTCTTACTGCTTCTCCAATCTTTTGGTCAATATGGCTTCCATCTGCTGCTATTCTTCATCTTTTGTGTCACTATTTTCTTCTTTTCCTAAAGGTTTATGCCCTTTTAGTGTTTAGAATTCAGAAATTTAGCTTCAGTAATCCATTTCTAAACCTAAGAGAGATGGTAAAATACAAAACTTCAGTGCCTCAAATAGACTGATTAAATTAGGTCTGTTGGCTTTGCCTTCGTGGTTGGCATTGAGTTGCATATCAATGTAGAGAGGTAAGACTGGTGCCAGGTACAGGCTTTGGGGTCATTGTATGAAAGTATCTTGGTCTCTGCAGTGCACAAGAGCCATGGGCTCAATATTTAATCTGAAACTCAAATGGGTTGATGTTGCTCCTAGTTTCTCATGGAGGCCCCTAAACAGTTGCCAAACTACTTACATCTTCTAAGATATGCTGAGAGTTATGGCTGCCTCTGCCCGTTTCTATACAACACTGCTGAGCTCATGAAATACAGCAGTTGTTCAACCCTTCTTTGGACGTTTTTCTTAGAGGGTCAAATGAGAAAACTTTGATGCTACATACTTCTGTGAAAACTTGATCATATATGAAAACTTCCTAGAGATGGATACTCTTACTCATCATTCTACAATTTCCTTTCAGTCTACTCTTTCTTCTCTCCCTACCAAAATGGTTCTGAGTAAGACTGTTCAATATTTGTATTAATTTCCTATTGCTGCCTTAACAAATGACCATAATCCTGATGGCTTAGAGCAATACACATATATTCTCTTATAATTCTATAGGCTAAAAGTCAGAAATTGTTTCACTTGATTAAAGTTAAAGCATTGGCAAGACTTATTCCTTCTGGAAGCCCTGGAGGAAAATCTGTTTTCTTTTCTTTTTCTAGTTTTTTGAGGCCACTAGAATTCCTAAACTCATGACCACCTTCCCTGTATCACTCTAACCCTTTTGCTTTATCGTATCTCCTACTTTCTTTTCT
>PVKN010039000.1:0-10959 GCA_004027915.1 Capromys pilorides | reverse complement strand
TCAAGAATTAGTATGTTTACAAGTGCAAATGAAAATGAAAACAACGAAGATCAAGAGTATGGGATAGCATAATGGTAGGCAAATATTTGCAACTTCTGTCAATACATTTTTCAGCAGAAAATAGCGAATGGTTAAAAATCACTAGAAGCACCATTTGCTTCTCTTCCATAGCCACAAGCTTTGACAGTAGAAATTTTTCTGCTTTTCTTGACATCCTTTAAATATATTCATTGTTGGAATAATAAAATATACAGCCATAAAAGAATGAAAAAGAAAACATGTGTCATCTGAAATCTGGTGGTAACTGCTTACTTCCAAAGGTGATGTCATATCACTCAAATCAATAAGCTTGTATTCTGACACCATACTCTGAAAACAATATCTCTAATTACTCTGGGAAAAGCAGCTGCTGCCTCAGAACAGCTGTCAATCCAGTGTGGAAACAATTTATTTCAGTTGATGCCATAACTATGATAGGTTCAATAATGTTCCAACATAGCTGTACAATCATGTTTATTTGTAGGTCACTGTGGCTTTCATTTTAGAAGAACATTTTGTTTTACATGTCTCTAACGACCGTGTTGTTGGGAGGGGTGAAGTACCAACAACATCCAGACAACGTCAGCCACTAATGCAGGACTCAAAGCAGCAGGAATAGTCTCAATTTCTCTGCAAAACTGAAAAGTAATGTTTCTTATTTGAAATTCAATTTAAGAAACATTAATTGAATACTTCCTGAATGTCAGCATTTTTGCAAGGAGGCATCTCTTAGAAGGGTTACCAAATGCAGCTGCAAATCTGAATGACAGCTGCGATGGACAACATATACTAATTTTGAACTGTATTGTACTCTGGCACTTGTCACTTAGCATTATGTGGATCTCAGAGCTATGTCACCACCACAAGCTTCTCGAGCCAGTGTTCTTCGGCTGTTTAATTTTCCTATTTAAAATCACACTTGTAAATTTCAAATTTCCACCAGTCAAGCATGGCTGCAGAAAGGATATGTTCAGATGCAGGCAGGTAGGCAAGGCACACATCTGGGGAGGAACACCCTGGATAGTGCTACAGGGTCAGGTAAAGGAAGAAGAGATTCAAGAAAAGAACTGGGTGGTTGTCTGGGAAGAATAAGGGGGTCTATCAAAGTCAAGCCTTCCGTTTTCCTCACCATGGACCTTATTGCAGAATAATGTATTTAAATATATGAAATAAAATAAATGACATCGTAAAGGAACAAAGTACAAAGAACAACACTTTTTAGACAGGAAGAAACTTCTATTATAGTGTATTACATCATGAGAGGTAGAAATATGTCTTAACACACCTATAATTTTAAAGTAGTGTAGACTAGAAATGATGCTTAGAAATATCTGCAACAGTTGCAATGTGGTGCAAAGTCATCCGTGATCTCTACTGATGACAACATCATGGATGCCATCAAGACAGTGGCTTTTTGCCCTCGCTCATAACTGAAGCATGTGCTAAATTTCATATTCATAAGGTATGTTTTTCCGATTATAAAATGCACTGTTCTTCTGCCTTCAGGTACCAAACCATGGTGCCGGCCTAATCCTACCAATGCCAGTGTCATTCAGCAATTTAATTTCCCCATGCCTCACAAAGCAACATCTTATCAACCTCACACATTTCACACAGAAGCATAAACCTCATTATGTCCTCCAAAGTTGCCTGTCACTGGTACTACTGGGCTCATGATAATGTGCACTTAGATAAATAGTTCTATTTACCCAGTCTTGGGCCTGATAAATGTACCACCATTAACTGTCATTTTCAAAACCACGGAAATCACATAATACTTATCATTACTGCAGCCTCCTGGAAACACAAAAAATACAGACTAGAGCATCAAGACAACCCTATGCAGGTATATAGTGCTCACATAGTTTACAAAATCAAGATATTATCAGAGAGTCAACTGGTTAACAACAACAAAAAATACTTAAGCAACAGGAAACTCTCTGAATTGTGTGATTCTAGGAGTCCTGTCAAAAGAGAAAAAAAAATCAGGAAAGCTATGCCAATAAAGGCAGAACATCTGTTGGAATGCAGACAGATAGGCTGTATTCATAAGAGCTCACATAAAAGCAAGCCATGCTGTTTGATTCATGTGTTGGTTTAGAATCATGCAGCATTCAGCTTCTAGAATGATTTCATCTATGACACCTACAAGAAACAGGTATAAATGACAAAGTAGTGTCATCTGCCAGTTGAAAAGAAAAAAAAAGAAGAAGCAAACATACAATGTACATTTGAGCCATCTTCAGTGCACTCAGGGTGTCAGCAAGATGCCACCCGTATGAAGTCAGCAGCTTCAATGCCAACAGCCTCGGTGCTATGCAGAAAATACTTCCTCCAAAGGCAAAACCGAGAATTTCCTTTTGAGCATCTAAAAAGGAACAAGGATTTCTACAAGACTAAGATACACAGAAGGAGATTCAGGAAATAGAAAGAGAGGGGACAGTGAGGCATCCAGAGTGCCTAGGACAACAGCACTCAAAGACCAAGGAAAACACTGCTGTATGATATTCCAAGCACATTGGTGCCTTGGCCTAGGGGTCCTGGACACCCTAATGTGATGTTCACATACAAAAGATGACAGAATTTCCAAATCTCATCATGGGTGTGAAGAATGTGACCATTGTGCTTCCCTCCCTTTTTCTTCCTCACCCCATTTCCTTACTTCTTGATCACTCAATTCTTGTTTTACTGGAAATCTGAAAATATTCTATACTTACTTCTACCTACATAAGCTGCTTGATGTATTTTGAAGTCATTTTAATGTAAAGAAAGTTATACTACATATGGATGACAAAATCGGAATATTAAATGGTCACAGAAAGTACACAAAGTAAGGAGATTTCAAATAAATCTTAAATAATAGCCTAAAAGTCTTTATCAGGTGACTTTTTTGGCAATATGCTATGCACAAAGATCTTCTGACTGTTAATTTACATTATTAGTGCATTTTTATTTCAAATTTTAGCTTTTTATACTTTAGTCTTTTGTATCCACTCCCTAGTGTCTTGGATTTAAAATAACTCTCATCTGAGTCAAATTTCTTCCAGATATGCACACAGTTATTGCATGTCTCAAGATTTCTGAGTTGAAATTAATTTTTAATGTATGTACAATTATGTGAATCATTAAGATTGCAAAGATAATATAAACAAAGTAAAACAAAAAGAATGAAGAAGTTATGAGCTCATTAACCTCGATGGGGACCAATGAACTCCGCCTTATTTCCTTAGGCTGAGCCTCGCAGAGCCCGTGTTCCTGCTGCTTGCTTAATAAACTGTGAACAGAGATAGACATGGGGAAGAGCTCGCAGCTATCACAGCTGTTGAATCTGCATTAGGACCCTGACCCAGTCCGCTTTGGGGTCACTGACATCTTCCAAGAAAGGAGAACATGCAGGAAAATCCTAGAGAAAGAAATCAGCACAACCTTGAAATACTATAAGTGGTGTGCTTTAAAATCCATGCAAATAGTAGTAAAACAAAGAAAAAATTCTAAAACAGAATTACTGCACCTGATACTATGAATTATTTTAAAAAATGAAGTGTTCTTTTCATGAGGAAAAGAGAAATGGCAGTTTTAATTTGCATTATAAAAATCATTATAAGAAATGCTCTGGGAATAATTAGTATATCTTGGGGGAACAGAGTTTACAGTGGATTTTCATTTTTAAAAAATAATTGTACCTTTTCTTGTGAGTTATCTATCTCTACTCTAAGAACATCATCCTGGATTATATGTCTTACTTGCACAATAAAACAGAGAGAGGTACCACACTGAAAGAGTGGTTTTAAGTATCACATTTTTGTGTCCTATCGTGAGATCAGCACATCCCAGATAGTTACATCTTCTAAAGTCTAGATCTTGCAATGAAATTTACACAACATACCAAAACAGTTGATGAAAGATATGTGAATACAATATTTGAGACCTAATTTGTGGGATTTAGCATGTATCTCAATGGTAGAGAATGAATTTAGTAAGTTTCTTATGGCTGGGACAAAATACCTGGTACCTGCAAATTAAAGGAATAAAGGTGTATCTTACCTCAAGCTTCATAGAAGTTTCAGTCCATAGTCCACTGGCTCCAAGCCAGAACAACACAGCAGAGGGTTACAGCAGATGAGAAACAGTCCATGGCAAGGGAGGCAGTAAGCAGCAGGGTCTTCCTTCTTCTTTCCCTTTTTATTCCATCGAGGCAACAAGCCTATTGGTTGGTGCCATCACACCCAGGATGAGTCTTTCCTCTCAGTAAATTATCACGCATACCCAGAACTATGTTTAATCAATCACTGAACTAATCTGAGATCACACAACCATGATCCAGTCACTCCCCAAAGCCTGCTTATAAGTGCATGAGGCTCTGTGGGGACATCTAGATATAAGCCATAACAACCTGCCCAAGGTTCTAGTTCAATTTCTTTAACATAAAAATAAGAAGAAGAAAGGAAAGAGAATGGGGAAGAGTAAGAAAGATGTGGAGGAGGAGAAAAAAGAAAATATGTTTTGTAATCTACCAAGATTTGTAGAGTTTTCTTTACTACCACCTGGCTTAGACTATGCTGATTACTATAGATTCCAAAAGCTAAAAGCAGAACCAGTGAGCTCATGCTGCTAAATACAAATACAAATAATTGCTACTTCCAGCCCAGACTCCCAAGATACTTCATTCTTGGCCCAAGAGAGTTAAAAAGAGATAACATGGAGCCAGCATTACAGGACACAGCCCAGAGTCAGTGGCTTTAGAATTGATTAACCTTTGTGCAAAACACAAACAGAAGTCTTCTGTATCATTAGCACTGTAGTTCAAGTCAACCAACTCTCTTAAACATTTTATTTTTCCTTGTCAAGACAGAAAAGGGAAAGCCTCATTTACAAACACTAGAGGACTATTAGCAATAGTTCTTAAAGCTCCTTGACATGGAGATTATTAGCAAAGAAAAAAGGATCAAGAGAAGAGAGTGGAAACAGTAAGAAAGGATAATATGGGCCCAGAAATGATCAGAGATTCTTACATAAATGTGCAAAAATGCCAAAGTAAAATCCATTACACTATAATCAGTGTACACTAATGAAAGAAGACAAGGTCTATAAATGGGTGCCAGCAGCTGCCCTTCTCTGTGGCATGCCTGGGACAGTCCTTTGAGAGGCTCACTATAGACCTCTGCTTAGGGCATTCAGAAATTCCAGCTCAAGAACCTGACAGCACCGCCTAGGAGCCAGGCTTTTGCCCTCTGCACACTCACCTGCTGCTCTACTGAGACTCTACAGCATGAGGTAGAATCCTGCCACGTTGCTGCTCCAGGACAATAGCTCTGCTCTGTACCTCATGACGTCTGTCTTCATTCATTTAGGTCTTTAAAGATAATATCAGAAAGAATCATGCACCAGCTCCAATCTGCCTCCAGCCACATCTCTCCTCTGGGGAAATAGGAAGAAGGCAGACAATGTAAATGAATGAGAAGCAAAGCAAGAAGGCAAAGTTTAAAAAATAAGTTTTAAATTAATCTTTTGTGTCTTCTCCCACCCTGTGTTACAAAAGCACTGCAATAGGCAGAACTTCTGTGTATTTGCCCCAGGGTTCCACACTCTAACCACTAGTACCTGTGGATATGATTGGTACCAGTTCCACATCTCATGACATGGAATGGTTTCCTTTAAGAAACATCATTCAAAGGAGGCTGATCCAACCGGAT
The DNA here is from genome assembly GCA_004027915.1 of Capromys pilorides. Lineage (NCBI taxonomy): Eukaryota > Metazoa > Chordata > Mammalia > Rodentia > Capromyidae > Capromys > Capromys pilorides. The sequence continues at coordinate 5,227 of PVKN010039000.1, read as the reverse complement.
CAGTGTATAAAAGCAATGAGATTATTTGGCTGGTGGTAGAAAGGAAAGCAGCATAGAAGCCCAAGACATTTAAGGTGTGAGAGAGACACACATAGGCACTATTTGAAGAGGCATGGGACTTTGGGAGCACAAGCCTGAAACAGATAGCAAGGATACTGGGCCCTCAGGCCTACACCACAAATAACTAGAAGGTTGAGTGAACATGTGAGTGAACTTGAAATGAAATTCTTCCTCAGAGCTTATACATTAGACCCCAGAGGGTCAAGACTGATTTTTGGACTTGTAAGTCAACAAGCCACCTGGACCCCTGGACTACACAACTGTGAACTACATTCGTATCACTTTAATCAACTACTTTGTTACATGCCGATAAAATTCCTAATAGAATCTCCTTCCCTGCACCCAAATCATGCCTATAAATAAAGTTCAAAAGCTTTCTACGTGCTATAAATACTTCTTTGAGAATCATGTCCTTTAAAACGATCAGTTAACTAACAAAGGCTGCTGCCTTTATCCTTCTTAGAGTACTAAAATGGTGTTCATTTTAATTAAATGATTTAATTAAATGTAATTCATACCTATGATGGTCATGGGGTTGTGCCTTTTTAACTCTTCTATATGTACTTTCCATTTATCCTCATTGGGACTGAACCAAAAATGGCAACTTAACTTGCTTAACCTGATAACCTTGCTTGGCAAAAAGGGTCAGATTTTCTCCATTATTGGGAAATATTCTGCTCTATGCTTCGATGTCGTAAGACTTGCTTGTCCTTAACAGTTCATATGGTAGGAATTATAAAATAAGAATCATTTTTATCAATGAGTACACTTGATTGCATTTGGTTTTGAAAATTCAAATTAGAGGGCTGGCCAGACAGCTCATCTGATTAAAGCACCTGCTTAGGCAGACGCAGAGACCCAGCATGACATGCCAGCCCTGCCCCCAGGGCTCACTGAGGCAGTGATCAAGACTGGGCATGGAGGAGTGCACCGGTAATCCCAGCACTTGGGAGGACAAAAACAGAAGAATCACGAGTCTGATCTATGTAGTTGACTCTGTAGACCTTGTTCTAAATACATTTTTTAAAAGGAGCATCTACAAGTCTGATCTATGTTGTGATAACCTGTAGATCCTAAACTAAATACATTTTTAAAAAAATAAAAAAGAAGAAAGTTCAAATTAGAAAATTTCTTATTTCCTTAGTAGTTTGATTTAATAAATAAATGATCAAAACTTCATTTCAACTTTGGATATTGTTAAAGCCACTGTACTTCATTTAGTTTTATATGTACATTTTCTTCTTATTTAATTGTTCTGAAAAAAATCTAAGAATTTCTCAGTGTGAAAATTTACCATTGCTAGGGCTGGGGAGTGACCCCCAGTCTCACAAAAAAAAAAAAAAAAAAAAAGAAAAGAAAAGAAAATTTACCATTGCTGTTGATTCCAAATTTTAACCAACAAAAAAGGAGAAAGGTCAAAATATATGTTTCCATCTTAAGTCACCAATACCCACTTAGAGTTCTTACACTCCTTTTGACAAGATTTTTAGCCTTCACCTCCTGAAAAGAACTAGCATTTGGAAGGAAGCACTCTATTCAAGGAAGTTTGAAAAGCTTCACAACTTATATGCTATAACGTAGAAACATACAAAAGCCCCAATGTACAGTACAAATGCTTTTTGCTTCTGGAAATGTTGCTTCTATGTAACTCTAAGTCCCTCCTGTCAGTTTGTCAGCAGTAAAAGCATTGCCAGGCTATGTTCACTAAAGTTTTGATCTTTAAAAAATATCTTCTTCAGGTTCAGGCAGTGTTACATTACATGATTTTCTATGTGGGACAGCTTATATCCTCTGAAAGCAGCTGTAATTGTCCGTGTCAGGTAGCTGGAAATGAAGTGATGTATAATAAAGACTAAGTGTCCAACTGTGTCGTTCATAGTGAATAAGGCTGGCCAACTCCCTTATTACATTACTAAAGGCTGAGAGATAACTTCCTTTGCTCCCATTTCTGTACAAGAGTTTATGACTAATGTTTACATGTCAATATTCTCTTCCAGATTCCAATTTCAGGAAACAGGAATAAGGGAACAGTTCTGAAGAAGGGAGAAGAGAAAATAATTGGGAGCATGTTACCAAGTTAATGTACACTTTCCACCTCACGCAGTTGAGAACTCAGTCTCACAAGTTGTCTCCACAACTGTATCTGCAGGAAGAAAGTAGGTTTACTGCTTCTCCCAACAGACCATTGGGACAAGAAAGTGTTAATAGCATTACTTCTAGCCTTGTTTGCCCTATGGGACAGCAGTACTACACCACAAGGAGCAATCTGACAGTTTCCAAAAAGCTATACCCCAAGGCAGCAGTGGCAGCATCCTCACTGTTCTGTCCCACTCACAAGGCTGGAGCAGGGGACCAATGCAACCTCAGATGTTTCTCATCTTCTTAACAGCCGCTGATAAGGCTGGCCCAAAGCAGTCATTGCCCATGGCTACTCCAGCAGCAATGAAATTCCATAGAAAGAGGTGTGAAGTTCTTGGCATGATGTTTGAGGAAAGATGTCAAGTTATATCAATGAGCATCACTGGAACTAGGTCTTAGAAACCAAGATGCTCCTGGCCCTCTCAACAACCCATGTCTGCACCTGCACAGTGGAATACTCATGCCCAAATAACTCAACAGTGGAGTTCAGTGAGACTCTCTCTAATGAGGATCAACACCATGACTTTGAGATCTGTAACAGCTCTCAGTACTTTCAAGCAGTGTTTTTTGAGATCCATCTTTAACTCTAAGCAGAAAATCTTGACCAAAAAAACCTCCAGAGGTTCAACTGGAGTTAAACAGTTTAACTGATCCAATATAGTTCACCTTTTCCAAACTCAGATTTTCTCACATCATTTTTTAAAAACTGATCTGACTTATCTTCGGACATGGCAGCCGCTTCTAAAGGTTGTCTAATTTCAGTCACACATACCAAAATCACCCAAGCTGTAACTGAAACTCACTGTTTCTCTCCCACCAGCCATTCTATGATTCCCTCATCTTCAACCAGGCCTGGGCTGTTCATCTGCTGAGGGGATTCAGACCTTTTTCAGTAAGTCTTAGTCTTCAGATACCTTGACAGTGTCAGACTACGACTGTTGCAATTGTCCGTTTACAGATACTAGTGCACACAGAAGCACCAAAACATACAAACATCACACTTTCCACCTTCCTTCTATCACATATCACGTATGTAAGAGGAGCATACAAACAGAAGAGAGAGGTGGAAAGCCACTGTAAAGATGAATAAACCACATTGCTTAGTGTTCCCATCCTCACCAACTCAAACAGCTTCAAGCACAAAGATTGCATTTCTGAAACTAAGAATGCCATAAAAAAGAAAAAAATTCTGTCATTTGTAATTCCATGGATGAATCTAGAAACCTTTGTGTTAAGTACAATAAGCCAAGCACAGAGAAACAAATACTGACACGTACAACCTAAATATGTTGAATTCCTAAAAGTACAAAAGCAATTATCAGAGACTGGACAGGCACAGGAGAAGAAATAAATGGGTGATGCTGGTCAATGGGTACAATGTCATAATTAGGCAGGAGTAGTACATTCTATTGCACAGAAGGATTACTATAGTTAATAATAATGTATATTTCAAAAGAACTACAAAAGTAGATTTTGAATGTTAACACCACAATGTTTGAGATAATAGATATGATAATTACTCTGAGCTGATCATTATGTGATATGTGCATGTAACAAAACATTAGATTGTAGACCCAAAATATGTACAATTATCTTTTATCAATTTAAAATAAAAATTTTAAAAAGAATAAAAAAATATATTCAATCCAGATGCACATTTGATTCACAAAATAAATACATGCATACATTTATAACCAGTACAGCCTAGTTACAGAAAGAAAGACCCTGGTTGAGATACCAATAACCAAGAAATATTTGATGCTACAAAAAATATTTACATTGAGTCCAAGTTATACCTGCTGTTACAACAAATTCTGTTCTAAGGCAAAGACCCAATTTAGCACAATTTTTACATATATAGTACAGAGTCTACGGGTCTCATTACACAGATCAGATGCATAGTGATCCTTCCTCTGTTTTTCAGCCTCCCACAAGCTGGAATTACAAGTGCGTGCCACCACTCCCAGTCTTATTTGCTGTCTCAGTGTGCCCTGTGGACAAGGCCAGGATGGCAGGTCAGGGATGGTTCCCCTGGCCCCTGCATCTACCTAAGCAAGTGCTTTAATACACTGAACTATCTGGCCAGCCCAATTTAGCACTTCTTAACAAAGGAAATGACTATAGTTCTACAGAAATCCAGATTATTTTCATGTTAATCATTATGGACCATAAGATTGTTTTTTGCTTATTTACTTTGATTTTTAAAGGTCATTAAAGCGGAATAAAATTATACATTTTATAATAAGTGAATTTATGGAATACCTAATAGTACTCTTGGAAATATCTAAAATAGGCTTGATACCTTGGGGAGGATGGACTGGATATAAGGGAAAGATGAGCAGGAGTAAGAGATAAATAAAAGCCCATTTCAGCAAACTAAGACAGATTGTCCACAAGTAGCCAATGATCATTATACCAGTAGCTGCTCTTATGTAAAATGCTAAACCAAAATCCAACATGTCTGATTTTCTTCTTTAAAAATCAAAAGTGAGTGTTTCCATCTTGGAAGTTGTTCCTACATATTTCCATCTGACAATTCAATTTTTTATATAGAAGAAGTCATCTATCTAAGTGTGGATTTTGTTTTTGTTTGAGGGGCTTTTAAACATTTTTTTCATTTTTTTATTAATACCAGTTTGCAGTACAAAATGATCATGTTCCTCAAAGGGAGTCCATACATGTACAAAACACATCTCTATCATCTTGTAATAACCCTTCCCCCACCTCTGTCATCCCTCTCTTTTTCTCTCTTGGTCCCTTTACCTTTTGAAAATGATTTATCTCCCAATTTCACATCTTATTTTATTTATCAACTTTTAGTTTAAGCAGAGCATCCAGGAAGCCCAAAATCATTTAAGACAAATAATTTCAAAGGTAGCTATTACCAAACAAAACATACCACTGCTTTTCCCAGAGACAAGAATTTTATCTGTGTTGAGAATGTGTGATAGGCCATTAGAGAAGAAGAAAAAAATAAAATAACTTGAACAGCTAAAATAATTGTACAGTGTAATGGTTTCACCATCAT
>PVKN010038999.1:0-10959 GCA_004027915.1 Capromys pilorides | reverse complement strand
TTTTTTCTGCTCCTTAGAAACATTGGTCCTGGCTGGGCTCTGGAATGTAGAGTATGAAACCATTAAGTTTGCTTTCTTCTTGGAGAAATGTCAGGGAGAAAATATACTTCCTGTTATATATTCAAAGAGGATTTTCAAATATAAGGGGATAAATGCAGATGACTAGAGAGACATCTGAGGGTGATGGTAAGATTTTACAAATGACAAAGCTCAAAATATACATAAATGATAACAGAAGGTAGTGTCTTATGAAGTCTACTGATGGCGTGAGCATCTTATGCTGATCATGTTTTTGGAGAAGGCCTGCCTGCCCTCCCTGGGAGCCCCTGCTGTACCCCAACTCCACTGGTCCTCCATGACTTTACTGCACTTAGAGTTTATGTGAATGTCCCCATCTGGACATAGCACTAGCTTGACCCTCTGATAGCAAAATGTTCTTCTCTGAAACACAGAGTTCATGCTTCACCAAATGAGGCCCGAGGCTCCCGCACGAGGCAACCCCTGAAGCCTGTTCTTAAGACAGCCTGTCCTCGTCTTGCTGAATTATTTACAAGGCCTGTGGGGCAACGGCAGAGCGGATGCGCTTCCTTTCTGAACATTCTCAGGAACTCCCAGGGCCAGCCAGGGAAGCCAGTGTCTCTGGGTTGTCTGATACCTGGTGTCGGGGAGTCTGCCATTGATTTTCTTTAGAACAAACCTCTTTGCTAATGCCACAAGCCTACATTAGCCAGTGCCTGTAGAGAGCCGGTCAGAGCCAGTCAGGGAGCAGGAAGGCGAGGCCTGATTTCTCCTCTGCTTTGGGACTTGTGCTCCTTTTCTTGTGCACACAAGAATAGCAGGGAGAAGCAGAAGCCTCCCCATCTACGGCAGAGTAGTGGCCTGCATTTGGAAATCTCAAGAGATCCACATTAAAAAGGCATTTGGGAATGCAGAGAAATGGAAAAGGACTGTGAGCTTGATGTTTGAATTGATTTCTTCTCTATGGAGGTGGTTTTAGCTGGCTTTCCCAGACAGTTCGTGATATTTTATCACTACTTTGGGTCTCTGGCCAGATTTTTCAGTTACGTGAAGCTGGGAAGGCAGAAGTCGCATGGGCTCAGGCTCTGCCAAGCAGAGGCCCCTTGCTACCTGTGTGCAGGAGGGAAGGGCCGCACCGGGGTGCCACCCGCCATCCACGGGACACTCCTCCTTCACGTAGGAGCCGTGCAGCCACCTCCACATGCATCTAAAAATGTGTGGGTTCCTTCTAGCCTAACATCTCAGCACCAATTAATGGAAACTGGGCACGGGCAGAAGGTCTCTCCCGCTAAGGTCAACCTCTAGCTGTGTGGGGCAGCACCCACCAGAAGTGAAGCTAGAAAGCCCTGGATCATGAGGACAAGGGTGTGCCACCCTTGGAATTGGAAGACACAGTGAACGTGAGGCCACCCTGCAGCAGTGGCACGGGCTGGGGACATGCCTTCCCCACCTGATCGGGAGTACATGTCATCTCTCACATGCTAGGTGTAGAATACTGTGTATAATCTACATACAGGATGACAGGTTTGAGGAGACATAAGTTTGGTTAAACGCACTGCCAGGTGGCTGTGCTCCCATTTAAACACCAGTTTCATCAGCGCCAATCTTATTTTCTTTCCAAGATGTTACAGATTCCATTCTTCAGTGTTGTTCTGAGGATAAGATAATTATAATATATATGAAAGATAGAAAAGCAAAGTCTGAGCAGTGCGTGGTAGCGTTATTATTGCTCCTGTATTTCAATCAAATAAGTCATCTGCGGTGAGAAGGGAGGCTTGAAAAGACGCGGGCTTTGGAGGGATGCCACACAGGAAGGTTCCCGAGGGCTGAGGGACAGTGTCTTTGCATCTCAGGAAAGTGGCTCCCTTTGGCCTTTGTGCAGCAAGTCCACTTCTCAGCTTGGCCTCCAGGCCCAGCCTGCCCAGGCCTGTGGCTCGGGACTGCCCAGACTGTAGGACCTGGAGCCTGTGCAGGGCTAAACATTCTCCTGACGTCCACTCCTGCTAGAGTCCCTGGGAAGTGTCTCTCTGCGCATCACAGACGAAGTGCTTTTCTTTTTTTTTAATGTATGTGGTACAGGGTTTCACCACGCAGCTCAGACTTGTAGTGATCCTCCTGTCTCAGCCACCCGAGCACTGGCATTGCAGGCGTGCACCACTAGACAGGTCTCAGAGGCTGGCTCAGCATGCCTAGGGGTGGAGCTGGCATGGCACATGGTACTGGGAATCAAACCCTGGTCCCTGCGCTTGCCTAAGCAGGATCTCAGTCTGCTGAGCTATTCTGCTGGCTGGACAAGTGTGTTCTTAAATGCTTAAGCCCTGCTCTTGCTGGCGATTTATTTTATTGCCATTTATTCCCACAAATAGTTCCAATAAAAATAAAAGTAGTAAGTGTAAAAGTATTTAATTTGCTACCCACTCATACGGAACGCCCACTCTTTGCAGGTAGCCTCTCCCACCCTGCCGTGCTTCTGAATGAAATGGAGATTAACTGATGACCTCCCTATTATCCTGCTCCCACTTACATTCTAGGATGGGCAGTTCTAATCTCGACATGGGGTATTTGAGAATTAGAGAAATTTTTCTCAGGGATTTAGAGATGGGTGCAGAGATAGATGGGCAGAGCTATCTGGAAATGTGTGAGTATACTATAGATATACATTAATATTAATAGAGAAGCTTCCTCCTGGCTTCACACAGAATGTTTAAAGATACTAGAAATTTTGATCTAGGAATGGAAGCAGAGGAAGCCTCGGGCTTCATGGTTGATTGCTTTTCTGATTGGTGCCATAAAAAAAATGCATTAGAGAGAGAGTGTTTGATTTAAAGAGCGCCGAGATGCCGACACCACCTCTGTTTGTTTTCCTTCCTTTAGCAGAAACCTTGTAAAATTTTTATGAAGCATTAATGGATCTGAGATTTTCTCAGGCAAGTTTTATGAGGTGAGCTTAATCCCACACATCCGACCCAATTTAGCAGTCTTTAGAGATACAAAACAGTAAAGTGCTCAGAATATCCTGGGGGTCCCGGTGGTGGGGAGACAGTCAGTTGGGGCAGGGAGGGGGTCTTTGCTTGTCCCAAGGCTGGGAGATGAGTCCCACCTTGTCATGTGTGGGAAGGGGACATAGAGGAGACATGCCCTGACCCAAAAAACCATGCATGGGAGCCACAATACAGGTGTTCAATTGGAACTCATAACTTAACATTGACTTCAAGAACTTCCTCCATAGAAGTTCTCTTTGTAGTCATCAAAGAGAAAATCACGTTCAGGAACAACAGGAATTCACTTCTATCAACGGCTCCTACTTTGTCAATTGAAATCAGTGGCTCTTATCTGAGGGAACCCTCTACATCCATCCCTCCTTTCCTTTCCTCAACTGATTTTCTATATCTGAGTCATGACTTTGAAGAAGATAAATGAAATTTTGGGGTTGAGTTGGTAAGTCGAATTGCTCTTCATGCCACTTTGGACGTTGCACAGAACAAGCCCCGGTGCACCGCTGCACACTGGTGGGAAGTGGACATTTAGAGGAGCGCCTTGGCTTAAGGCTGTCCCACCACGGGTAGTTCGTCTCACGTAGTGTGAGAGTTGTACTACATGTGTGGTCAAAGCAACAGAAGAGATGATGCCTTTCAGAAGAAAAATGGAAGCCGTCACCTGCAGCGATATCACAGTGGCTGCCTAAGGAATCGTGGAGGGTCCAGCTTTGTACGGTTTTTAGGCTATCTCAGTTAGCTCTCTGTCACTATAATAAAATGCTTGTGGTCACTAACTGATCAAAGACAAGCTTTCATTCTGATTTACAGTTTAGGTGTCAGAGCTTGTGGAGGCAGTGAGGCAGCAGAGCAGGGTGAGAGAACGCAGCACCTTGCTCCCCTCCTGGCCAGGAAGGAAGAGGGAGAGTGGACGGGGCTGGGGTCCCACAGCTCTCTTCAGGGACACACCGCCAGCCTTGCGACCTCTGACTAGGCCACATCGCTTAAAGGTTCCACCACGTCCTGAGAGTACAACCGTGGACAGCAAGACTTGAACACGTTTGGGGGACACTTGTCCATCCAAACCCAAGTTAGTCTGCCACTACCTCTGGAATACTGGCCAAAGGTGCAAAATTCCAGGGTCACCAAGGGATCCAAGTGACAGGACTTTCCCATTCCCGTGTTGCGCAGTCTCATGATGTATGTGGCTGGGTGCTGTGTTGTTTGTTCTCGTGGCTTGCTTCACAGCTGGGAATCTCCACCTTCAGCAAACCCACCCATGCTATTATGGACAGCTGCCAGACCTGCTTGGCCAGGGATAGGCTGTGGGCCAGACTCGGTGTAATGGAGTGGAGGCCATTGTCTCAGCAACTGTCTGACCAAAGAGTCTGCTTTACACGTGGGTCTGACATTTGTGGATTCATCCAATTGAATGGAACACATCATTTCTTCTTCTTTTATATAGTATAACAAATTATTTGTGTAGCATTTATGTTATATTAAGCATTTTACATAATCTAGGAATTTAAAATTCATAAGCATGCCTCGGTCATGTCTAAATAGTGTGTGTTTTTTGTTTTTGTTTTTGTTTTCTTTATGTATTTGGTACAGGGTCTGACTACACAGCTCAGACTCATTGTGATCCTCCTGTTTTGAGTCTCCCCAGTGCTGGTGTTACAGGTGTGTGCCACCATGCCCAGCCTTGATGGCCGGCTCAGTGTGCTTGGAGTTGAGGCCTGTGTACTAGAGATTGAGCCCCAGTCCCTGTGCCTGTGGAAGCAGGTGTTTAGTCCACTGAGCTATCTCACCAGCCCTAGTGTATGATTTCTGATAAGAAACTTGCCTATCTGTAACTTAACATCCTTGGCATCCTGAAGCCAATCTCTAGAAGATAATAAGTGACAACTGTGTATTTATGTCACCAGTCAGAGATCATTGGTTTTTCCCACGAGTCCATGACAATGGGAATAAATAGGCAAGACCACCCAGGATGCTGGTGGTGCTTGCGAGAGAGTTCTCCTGGGCCCTCCCTGATGGACTGCTGTGACAGAATGCTCAGGGCATGGTCATCCCATTGTCAGGAAGGTCAGGGGTGAGGAGGCGCATCGATCCTTCAGGAAGATGAAGAGGTCTGCGGTGGCCTGGGAGAGCTCACCTCAGCCACTGTTCTTATGAGGAACTTTCCTGGGGATGATTCTAGAAGAACAGCGGTCAGCCATAACCATTCCTTCCTGTCCCTTCAAGGGTCCTTCCCAAGGCCTGAGGTTTTGCTCAGAACCAATGAGTCACAAAATGACTATGTGACATCCAGCATTTCCGCCTCATAGTTTCCAATCATCTTCCACTCTTACCTACGCCTTTCATCCAGACAGCTCCGTACAAGAGAGTCAAGGGTTATAAAATGCAGAGAGATTTAATTTTCCCCCACTTTGGTCTGAACAGGCCACTGTAAGGTGATTTGGACAACTATGTACTCAACCAAGTAGTTATTATCTTTTTGATATAGGACCGTGTCAATCTAACAAGAGAGTCCAGGTGGCTGAATCATTATCAAGTGCAAAAGCTTCAGGCAGCCTCTGGCCCTGCTCTCCTGAGGGGACAGTCCCGCTGACCTGCAGGTGCCGTTAGGCAAGGGAGAGAGCACAGTGCTCAAGACTGGTCAGGGAGAAATCCTGAATTTTCAGAAATAGCTTTTCTGTTCTCGCTTTCATTTATTTTACCTTATTCCTTCTCCAGGAAGTGGCTGGCAGGAGCTCATTCATAGAATAGCCTCAAATGAGGGCTGTTTCAGGGACCCAAGTGCCTTGTTAAGATATGTGGAATGGCAGAATGCAAGGTAATTAGAGCCAGGAATACTTTTGATTCAGTTTTTCCAAGAATATTTCAATGCTCAGTGATACCAGATGTCTGATGAGAGGGTGCATAGCAGCCCATCACACAGGTGGGCTGGGAGCTCTTCATGCAGGGATTTCTGGGGCAAAGGCCACAGTGCTATGTGATGGCAAAGGCTATGAAAATCCCGGGATGACGCAGGTTCATCCAAGGCCACATCAGGGCAGCAAGAATAAGTAGATGACATGGGAAAAGAAACCCTGTAGCCTAAAAAGGTATCTGCATGGCTAGGCAATATTAATTATCCCTGAAGCCAGATGAGAAGTCAGATGGGATAAACCCTCCTGTGGCCTCTCCTTTATGACACCAGGACTTGGTCACCTTGTGGTCCAAGTCATCACATGTGAAATGCAGAAGCAGCCCCTGCATGAAGGCAGCGCTTTCCTCTGTGCATAGTCCAGCCTGTGGATGTGTTTTCCCATCCACTATCATGATGGGTAGAGGAATCAGTCATATTCATTATAGTGGTATGGGCCCCATCAGCAAGCAGATCCTTTGGAGTGGCACGGTAGAGCAGGCCTTGATGCGGTGTGTATGTGAGAGACCAGGGGCTGTGATTAGAAGGTCTGATTTGCTCCAAGAGTCAGCCTCACAGAGAGTCATCTAGTACTCTGGTAGGAACTGTGCTAAGCGGTGGGCCAAACGGCTAGGTCCCTGGCACAGTCCACAGACCACGAAGGATGGAAGAAGTCTCACCAAGACCAATATTGGCCAGAACCATGTGACTGACCTTGAGTTTTATGGGCTGAGTGGAATGGCCATGCTCTGCTATGATAAAGTTGAATAGTGGCAGAAAGTTTGAGGACGCTGTTGACACAGGTGCAGGCTTTTAGGGGGACCTGTGAGGGAAGCATCCTCTGGTACCATGGCTTTATTTGCTGCACTGGGCTTGATAGCTTCCCCAGAGGGAAGGCTGACTCTTCTTATGTAAATATAAAGTACCTCTGAACAAGGAAATCTGCATCACAAGCAGTAATGCTGGGCTCTTCTATCTGCATGGCCCCTGGGTTCTAATTGTGGATGAGAGAAACGGGGATGATGTGAATGAATATTGAAAATCAAATAGTAGACCCGAGATTCTCAAAGACTGCAAAGGCCAGGGGCCTAATGACAAGCTAACAGTTTTAAAATCAAGTATACAGAGGTGCCTCAGCTTATGAACTGAGTTTGTTTTATGGTCTGGGGAAAGATGACTGTGTTTGTGTCTATGTGGGAAAGAGGCCATGGCTACACTTGTCACCCAGTGTCTAGTGTGCAAACGCTTTTGGTTGTGAATTGGGTTCTTTGCAAAGGGAAGCTTTTGTGAACTGAGCCACTATTGTGTTTGACAGTCATGGCAGGTAGACAAAGTCCAACCCCACAGGGGTACCTCTGAGTGGAGTCTGCCTTGCTTTGCCAGAGGATTTAGTCAGGAAAATCATCCGTCTCGGACAATGGTAGCTCAGAGGGGACCCTAGTGCTGTGGGGTGTGAATGTCGGGAACAGCTCACACGTTTCTCCCACAGACTTCAAAGGAGCCTGACTTGAGCATCAGTTGATACAGAGGGGAAAATGGAATTTTAAAGCCAGGCATCACCTGCCTCAATTCCTTTAGTCAGAGCGCCCCTGAAGCACCAGGCCTTCTTCTCTACGTAAAGACCCTGAGAAGCAGCAGCTCTGCCAGAGGGTTGGGTAAAGTTAGCTGCATCATCCAAAGAAGCTTCGTGTGGCAAGCAGTCCACGGAGTTTTATAGGGATTTAGCAGCCCACCTCCTCTGCTAGCGAACATCACATAATATTGTTTCTTGTCCCGTAAGAGGCAGAAGGGGTCCTCTTGATTAGTGAGAGCTGTAGATCATCAACACCCAGGCTTTTACTTTGTCCACCAATAGTCCATCCCTTGTAGAACAGAAGCTTTGAACATCAGAGAGTAGGGCCTGATGTAGTGGGGGGCTTTACAAAGGGGAACAGTACAATACAGGGCATGCTTTATAAGGTTATTTGATAATGAGTCACCCAAAGAATCATATAGAAAGAGTGCAGGAAATCTGTCCATGCACTAAGACCAAAGAATTCATCTGAGGACCCAGAGCCCATAGCAATGTCCTGCATGATTTCAGCTGAAGACCCAGAGCCCATAATCGTGCCTCCTACAAGCCCAGCTGGAGGCCTAGAGCTCATGACACTGTCCTATGCAGGGCTGTCTCATGGATCTGCACTGGGAAGGTCCACAAGGCCAGTGGTTGAAACTAGAAAGTCTGTCACAGCACACTGAGGGATCTGAACAAGAGCCAGGAAACAACACTCAATGTAAAAACTGGAGCTCAACTGCAAAGTATCATAGCCATCTTGGCAACAGTGAAGTCCTGAGCTCCTCTGGTGATGAGGAAAGTTGAGCTCCAGCAGGGAAGCCACCAAGACAATCTTCTTCCGGAGACCGAGCAGTGCACCATTTTCCCCTCCAGAGACAGGAAGCAGTGCTCAGAGTAAGGACCAGAGCTCCACCAAAGTGAATCGTAGCCATCCCCAGTGACAATGAGGTCCTGAGTTCCTCTTCCAAAAAACAACAGCCCCGGTCACCAGGAAAGCGGCCTGCCAAGGGCCTCCTGCAGAACATCCCAAGAGAACCAGCAGCTTCCAGGTGGTTTCCCTGCCAGCTTCTCTAGTTCTGCCTCTTGTGCTGCTGGCCCCAGTCCTCAGGTGGGCTTCCCACGAGCAGCACCACGCTGCTTCAGTTCAGCTGGGTGTAAATAGTTGACCACAGTTGGGAATCCACCACAGGCCCTAGGGCTGATTCTTATTCTACTCTCACTGTAACATGCACCTGGGGTTGTCATGGACACCAGCACTTCTTACCTGCAGATGCAAGTATAGAACACCTTGATTTTGATCGGTGAGGTAGAAGCAACAAGAAAATCACATTCTATTGGCTTCAAGGATCCAACACACAGGTCATCCATTTTCCTCCCCTCACTGTGAGCCTTGCTCAGACCCCACCAACCGAATCTGGGTGGCTCTCCATCAGGTAAATGAACAAGCTGGTGTCTTAGGAGTCTGTCCTCGACACAGCCACAGTGTTCTGAGTCTTCTTCCTGGAGACTCCCACTGGAGTGCACGTACCTTCACTCCCTGTGGTCACAAGTCGTGTCTGGCATAACCCTACACCTTGCCGTCCTTGACCTCTAAGGAGCTGATGTCAGAGCTGAAGGGGTGGGCAAGTTCAAGGGGTTCAGAGGGGGAGCGCAGATCCATGCCAGTAGGCTGTGCTGACTGACATTTGTACCGTCAGCCAAACACATCTCTAGTTATGATGGACTAGACTTTGTGTCCTCATAAGAGGACATGTGCCAAGACACTAGCGCCCACTAAGACAGCACTTGGCGATGGGGTATTTTGCAGGCCCTGCTGGAGCACCCTCAGCATGGAATGCCACCTTTACTAGAAGAGGCCATCTTTCTTTTAAACAAGGACATGGGGGCAAGAAGACAACCAGAGGAAAGTGAGGAAGTGAGTTCACATGAGACACTGGATCTACTGACACCTGGATCTTAGACCTCCAGGACTCTACAGCTGAGAAAAATGGGTTTGGCTTGTTGTCAAAGCCATTTCAGCCATGGTGATTGTTTATAACCTATGTAAGACATTAATATCTTCTGTTCTCTCAGAGTTAACACACATGTATGCTAACACCTTCATTTCTGCTTTGGGGCTCCTGGGTTCAGCAGCTGCAGCCACACTGTCACGTGGCAGTGCAAGCTTGTGCTCATGGTCATGACAACAGTCTCTTCTCCTCCCACCAGGAGTGGTACAAGCCACAGTCACATAACACTCCAGTGGCTTCTTCAGTTGAGCTTCTCACCACTCAGCCTCCATGATGTCATTAAAAGTTGGGCACTGGGGCCCCTCGCTTGCACGTGTGTAGTAGCACTTGCTTTTTGATTTCAGAGAGTTGCCCCCTATTCTTTAACCACCTATGCCAACTTCACCATTTCTGTCTCTCAGTAGCCTATTTTTATCACCAAACCCTCTCAAGAAATGGGGAAAGATCTGAGATGTTCTCTACTTTCAAGCTTATGCCTAACCCTTCTTTGTTTCTTGTTTGCTGTAAGAAAACACAAGGGTTCAGGGTCAGAGCCTAGAGACCTTAATCCAGGAGCTCAGTGCATAGATGAAGTTCGTGCTGACATCAGCACCCAGGTCCCTAAACCCACAGGTGTGGGCAGAGTTGGACTTGCATCATAATTGAGTGACTGAGTTTAGGGAACCTGAACTGGTCATAGTGAGCTCTAAGCAAATTGACCCAATAGCTGCCCAAGGGCAGATAATATCTTTATTACACTGAGAATAAAGAAAACAATTCCTCTGCTCTGCATGGAGATCTCTGCCTTCCACGGCGGTTGCTCTGTACACACCTGTGAAAATACCTTCATTAGAATGAGGCGGAAGTGCTACACCGGGAGCATGTCCCCACGCCCTTGCTAGAAGGATGCTATGCAGAAGTGCCAGGTCGGTGCCTGCCGGGCGCCCCTCCTGTCCACACAGCATCCCTTGGTTCTGCTTAGTGCATCACGCTCGTCCCTGGACCTCTTGTGGAGATGCACGTTCTGCCCTGAAGGAGCTTGCACGGGCAACACAATGATTACAGTGACAAACACGGTGTGCTGCGCCTTTTCCAGTGAAGCTACGCACGCCTCCTTACCCAGTCATCTAGAAGATCCTTACATATAGAGGCTGCAGCCACCTTTCCCACATTTACATATCAGGAAACCCAGGGTGGTGGCCCTAGGGCTGTGCATCAGCCACTTTGTCATGTGCTGTTTCTAAAGTGTGGTCACTGACCAGTGTCACATGTGTGGTGATTTTAAAATGCAAGAAGAGCTAAGATCTTGCTGGAGGAGTTTCAGGGCCATACTGGAGAGGTATCCAGAGAGAGAATGTTAGGGTTTGTGTCCAGTTGCCCCCCCCCCCACCCCAAAGCCTCATGCAGTCATGGGGTGGTTTGTGGAGTCTGTGATTGACTCATGATCCACAGCTGGAATTGCAGGTGTGAGTGCTAGAGTTTGTGAATGATTGTGTGTGTGTGTGTGTGTGTGTG